>OX336390.1:282352067-282647067 GCA_946902985.2 Meconema thalassinum
GACCTGTTTTGTTATGCCGAAAGTTACTTCACATCTGATGGTGGGGTCCAGCATAAATCTTGTATCCTTCTTATGGCCAATAACAATTAATATGCCCATTGTATTTTTGCTTCTAACACGAGAAAGACACAAAAACATGGATCGCGTAACATTTCTGAAATGTTACAGCTGCATCTTAGATCTATTTCGGTGATTCCTAATGTTTGTAGTAAATCCCCTTCTTAATTATGTTTTTTGAACGTGAGCTAGGGTATCAGGTACTCCACAGTGTTTGCAGTATACAGAGTCTTGGCTACGCCCATGGAGGCCTCACACAAGAGCATCCTTTGCTTCCACCTATTTGTATTAGGCTACTCCCTTTCATGTCCACTTCTGGATTAGTCAATCTCCTTAAAATATGGTGATTGGATAGTTTCTGTACTTTCGCAATCAACCTGCAATTTCATTTTGTGTTTACCATAGATCCGCTTCAGTCTTAAGTATCGGTTATTTATATTCCCTTGGTTCCTAACTAATTAATCACCGTCTTCATCGTTATCACCATTTTCATCATCATCACCGTCCTGACAACCTCCTTCGTTGTACGAGCACAAATTACGCACTATATCATCATGTCTTCAAGCAATGCATGCTCTCTCTGGTACAGTCCCCCTACATGATGCTTACTATACTTTGGATGTTCATTCACTGAAAATTGCAAAATTAGCTTCGAGGATTTCCTATGCCCAGAACTTAGAATGCAATGAAAATCAAATGTCTTAAATACCATATCTGGATTAACCTACATACACATATGCAATTGGATTAACTCATGAGGGCTACTTGTAGCATTGGCCTTTGAGAATATTTTACGGAAGCTATTCTAACAACTCTACAGTACGGAGTGATGTGCCCTCAATTCGAATTGCTGAATAAGAAAGTATAAAAGAAAACTCGTGCCCACTGGCCTGGCGCAAGTCCTCGAAATGAGCACCGCTTGGATGATTTACGTATCATCGATACAATTTCAGTACCTAAAACCGAAATTCAATTTCTTGGCAGGGCAGGGAATCAAACCCGGACCACCGGGGCGACAGCCAATAATGTTAGCCGCTACACTACAAGGTGGTCTCTTTCATTGTCAGCGCAATCAATTGCACGATACCATGTAATTTCTACACTGGGCGAACTATAATAGTACACATTTCTTCGTATTTTTGGCTTTACATAGCCCCTGGTAAGTTAGGAAGACGGTTCGCGTACCATAACCCTAAAGTCGAATAGTTCCAAGAACTAACGAACAAAACAGTTTTAGGCACTCCACCGAAAGAAATACAGACAAGCTGGTAGAAAGACAGACAACATATTTTGTAATTTTCAGAGCAAAATAGGCTAATTGTTATACTGTATAATGAATAGCAGCACTCTTGGTCTTCATAGTGTTGAAATCATGAATATTGTCCTAAAACTTGAAGGTTTGAAGGATTTCGTGTCTTCTTGCTTATTTTGCCATATATCTTATGTGTAGGTAAATTCCAAGAGGTAATGTTTCAGGTCATGTTGAATATAATAATTCTCTTCTTTTTTTTATCGTTTACCCTCCAGGGTTGACTTTTCCACGGACTAATCGAGCGATCCCACCTTTACCGCCACTGGTAGTGTCCTGGAGCTTGGGACTCTGAGTCGGGGATACAACTGGGGAGTGTGACTAGCACGTCGCCCAGGCGGCCTCACCAGCAAAGCGAACAGGGGCCTGATGAAGAGATGGGAAGAGTGGGAGGATTAGGCAAGGAAGAGAGAAGGAGGCGGCCGTGGCCTTATGTTAGGTACCACTCCGGTATTTTCCCGAAGATGAAGTGGGAAACCACGGAAAACCACTTCGAGGATGGTTGAGGTGGGAGTCGAACTCCCTCTACTCATTTGGACCACCCGAGGCAGAGTAGACCCCAATCCAGTCCTCATACCACTTTTCAAATTTCGTGGCAGAGCCGTGAATCGAACCGCGGACGTCCTGGGTGGCAGCTAATCATGCTGACCACTACACCACGGAGGCGACTTGAATATAAGAATAAAATACATAAATGACCTTAGATTGCGACGGAATATCTTTCATTTTAAAATCCTGATGAATTTACTAACGCACGTTTCTCGAACTCACATATCCCTGAAGAGCATCAATCTAGTCATTTGATGAATTCAGAATCTTGTTATTGAAATACAGTTTTTTAGTCCTAATGTTTTTTGGTTCTACCCATAATTATTCCGGTTGCTATGAGGTAGAGGATGTGGTGCGACAGTTTCCTTGTGGGAATGATTTCACGGATAGATGCCTTCATGACGCCAATCTCATGAGAGGAGTTAATGACAAATAAAATGAATGAGGTTAATGTATGGAGTGGCTGTGTGTGGTCTTTCGAGTTTGGAGTAGGCCTAGTCTGACCATGCACGTTAACGTGTTTAGCTACCTCGGCTGGTTTGTGACATTATGTCAACAAATTAACAAATGTATTTTAACTCTCCTGATTCCATACCGGCCCCTGATTCTATTTTAGGACTATTATATCTCGCTGCACCTGCTACATCACCCAAAAAGTATGCACATTTCTGTATCCTTCCTGCAGATCTGATTTATGTGCGTCCAAATATCATGTTTTATATGTCTTCGGTTTCATTCATTAATGTGTGACTCTCCCACTATGCTATGTTTGTCCTCCCCACGTTATGAGCACGGCAGACCACACGCATATGCCACAATATTGGCTCTAGTGCGCCTAGTGTCCATGCTCCGCGCTCAGTACTAAACGTACTTCAGTACCCGGTCAAATGGACAGTGCTTGTGCGACTAAGCGCTGCAGTGCTAGTGTGCTGTCGTGCTGCACTGCTCAGAAATGGACAGAGTAGGGCTGCGCTCGGCCGGCACGAGTAAATTTCTCGCTAGCACTGCTTCACCTTGCCCATTGCACGGCCCTGGTGCCCAGGCCGCACTTTCACACCAATGCTGATGAGGTGGAGCAGGCAGTGCGACAATTCCTTGCATCGCAGGACACCGAGTTTTGTCAGAGTGGTTTCTTCAAACTGATTGCACGTTACGACAAGTGGCTCAATGTCGGTGGCGTGTGCAAGGTGAATGCCATGGTGAATGTCAGTTTGGCAACAGAGGGTCCCTGGGGAAAGAAATGACGAAACTTATTTGCAGTACTTCCCTCGTATTAAATATGGTTTGCACATTGCCAATTTATTTATCTATAAGTTATTACTGGTATGCACTGTTCCGTTCAGATCATGAAAATTATAGAAGTGGGAAAAGAAGTGTTAAGCAAGTGTTTTATACAAAAGTAACGAGAAGTGACAATGCGTTATTTTGAAAATTATAACTGTAACGCAATTTCATTTCACCCAAGTAACTGTAACGGTTACATCGTTATGTTGAAAAATAACGGTTACTTCGTTATGTTGGGAAATAACGGTTACATCGTTATGTTGAAAAATAACGGTTACTTCATTATGTTGGAAAATAACGGTAACGGTTACTTCGTTATGTTGGAAAATAACGGTGACTCTAACGGTTACTTCGTTATGTTGGAAAATAACGGTGACTGTAACGTAGAGACTTTTAAGAAATAACTTACCTAACCCTGTGACGATCATTTTTTTTACGCCCATGTTAGCAATCGTGTGCTTCTGTTTGCTTGGATCGCTGAATGTGTTTTGTTTCTATTTGTAATCATGTGGATTTGGAATGTGCACTGTGATTAGATATAGCCTATATACGGGATGAAACAGAACTCCACCCATAAACTCTCGGAGGATATCAGGGACACCCTATACAGTATCTACCCATCTGATCATCATTCTCCTGTAACAACACATTTCAAATGTTTCTATTCTGCTCTTTTCCGCTGCACCAATAGTCCAAGTTTCACTTCCTTAGAGTGCCACGCTACAGACAAAGGCTTTCAAAAATGACTTTTTAATATCTATATATGTACCGACAGCTGTAGCTACACTCGCTAACGCGCACTGCTAGGCCATGAAGCCAAGCTATCTGCGGACTCGATAGACGTGGGTTCGAGCCCCACCGTCGGTCGTCCTTGAAATGGGTTTCCCTGGTTTCCCCACTTTCAACTCAAGGCAAATGCTGGGACGGTACCTTCTGATAGGCCACGGCTGCTTCCACATCCTTGCCCAGTCTAATTCATCTTCATTCATTTCATCTCTCATTAACCCCTCTCATGAGGTTGGCGTCAGAAATGGCAACCAGCCGTAAAAGAAAACATCCGCTACATAGACTTTCATCGCATCTCATCCCCTACTCCGATGGAAACGGTAATAATAAGGGGTAGACATACATTATCTAAATCTATATTTGATATAAACAGATTCATTTTCTGTAGAAATGCTTCCCTTGCCTAAACCAATCTACTTTATACAGGGTCATTATCTAATGTGCGCCCCGATAAACACGGCAAGCTAAACCGGCTGTGACTGGCGCAGAACGCGTACGTTTTTTTTAGCGTATGGCTTTTAGTGCCGGGAGTGTCCGAGGACATGTTCGGCTCGCCAGTGTTGTAGCTGCTTCGAGGTGGACACCCAATGGGTGAGCTACACGTACCGTTGCGTGTGGAGTGTTGTCTGGGGAGGAAAGTTTGAATGTAAGGACAAGGAGTAGGAAGGTAGCGGCTGTGGCCTATAGTTAGGGACCAACCCCGGCATTTGCCTGGAAGGAAGATGAGAAACCACAGAAGACCACCTTCAAGGTTGCCGGCGGCGGGGGGATTCGAATCTCCTCGCCTCCCGGATGTGAGCGACTGCCAGCAGTCATGCCGTAACGACCACGGCTAACTCACCAGGTACATCTTCTGATGAAAGAATGTCTGTCAACTCTTTTATTATTTACGGAGCCTGTTTTCTTGAATCGTTTAGAGAGCCTCCTAATTGTACTGGCACTAGGCACAGGTCTTCCTGAAAACTTGATTCGAAATTTTCGTCTCGTTTCAGAACAAGATATTCTGCATTTCATATACGAATTATGGACATACACACGTTCGCGCAATGTTAATTGGTGTCCTGGCATGACCAACAATCACAGTAATCACAATACTCACTAACGTCCAAGCTTTGCAGATACACGTCCATATGAATGAAAAACACGTGTGAACTTACGGTATGAGTCAGCGGAACGCGCCAACCACCGGCTGAACCGCGTACGCTCGCCCGTGATCTGCACCAGTCACAGCCGGCTTAGCTTGCCGTGTTGATCAGGGCGCACATTGATAATGACCCTTTATATCCTCTTTGCTTCGTTCATCACTGGTTATTTTGCTTCCTAAGTTACAGAAGTCTCGTACTTCCTTTAGCTTTTCACGTGCCTATTTGACGTCATTAGGGATTTCGGATTTATTTTGGTTGCATTCCATTATTTTTGTGTTACATTTATTGATTTAGGTTCGGCGATGTCAAAATGTAAATATTATCCTCCCTATATTATTCTGCTAAGGTTCCATTCCGGTTTTGTACCGAAAATAAGGTCCTGTTACTATAACACCAACCTACACATATGGGGTACGTACAGGTTCCACATAACCCCACGTGTGACCGAAACGCACTCACTTCCTCTTTAAATGCCTCACAATTAAATAAATACCATAAAAATGTACATTTACAATGGGAGCACCGTGACCTGGCGAGCCTGCCGCTAGAGCTCTGGGTAGCGCGGCGGCGGCAGCCATCTGGCGGGAGCGTGGCGTACTGCTAGGCGAGCCTGCCGCTAGAGCGCAGGGCAGCGCTGCTAAACCTACATTCACGTTGCGAAAGCTCGCACGGGCCCACTAGTATGTCAGAAAATTGTATCGTAATGAGGGCCCTTATAACACTATTTTTCATTATGAAACCGTTTCTCACACCAATCAGAGCTCAAGAAACAGTTGTGTGACCAATTAGGTAAGGATAGCATCGTACCTACGCCGATTTCCACGGCCCTCTATTTTAAATTTCACCGCGTGGCTAGTATCATAGGCAGGTATTTGAGGAGGCCATGGTCAAATACAAGGTATTCTCTGCGTCCCATGCGCTCTGTTCGGTACATAAACTGGCGAAATCTCCACATATAAGTTATTTATGAATATTTATGTTTGAACATAAAATAGCTATAATTATCGTCGAACATAAACAGTCGTATGCAACTCGTCTATAATGGTAATTAAGACACTCGTATGGAAATTATAAAAGTCGCTTCGCTCGTTTTATAAACATACTCGTGTCTTAATTATTGCCATTATAGGCTCGTTGCATAATGTACTATTTCATCATGAGTCCATACCATTTAAACACTTGTTCAAATCCTCTGGTGGATGACGATGTGACGATTATACTGATATGTATTTTTGAATCCAACAGGATGCAGATGACCAAGGTAGTGGAGCTGGCAGATACTGACGCTATCCGAGGCAAGACGTTTGGGACTAGCTGGGGGAACCGCTATGCTGGGGGTCCTGTGGTGCAGCCCAGCGAGCCCATCGTCCAGCCCAGCCTGAGTGCCCCCACTGAGGTTGATTGGTCTTTAGGAACGGGGTGGCTGTGGGGACAAGATACCACTGTTACCAGCACCATTCATGCCTCAGAGACGCTCAAGTTCCAGGACCCCAAACATGTAGTCACCTTCTCCGTGACGGGCTGCAAACCTTCTCGCATGCCTTTCGACCTGGACTACTGTGACAAGACCACCAAGGTGCCCTAAATAACTTGTGGATTGTACCACTGAACGATATCTTTTATAAAAAATTACAAGTGAATTAGTTTTAGTGCTTCTGTACGCTCAGCCTGTCATTGTTATTCAATATTTAAACTATACTGTACCATCATATTTTGTTTCTTTAAGTTATGCTTAGTTATAATGAAACCCTACTGTCTACTTGAACCAATTTCCCATCACCCTTTGTATTACTTGGATAAGAATGAAAATCCACTGCCTGCTTCCAGTCGACCGACTGGGTCAGGGAATGGAATGAATGAAGCCCCCATCTAGCGGCGAGGATATGAACTGTGCCAGCTGCCGAAGCCTGTCACTCTTCCCTGGGGCAATAATTAAATGAATGACAGATGAAATCGAATGATAGTGGAGAGTGTTGCTGGAATGAAATTGTGACAGGGAAAACCAGAGTACCCGGAGAAGAATCTGTCTGACTCCACTTCGTCCAGCACAAATCTCACATGGAGTGACTGGGATTTGAACCACGGACCCAGTGGTGAGAGGCCGGTGTGCTGCCGCGTAAGCCACGGAGGCTTTTACTTGGATAAGAATATACCAGGTATTTGTAAAAATGTTTTAGCACCTTGTTGTCTGTAAGGGCCAGTCCACATACTGCGTATTCCCAAAGCGGAGGGTTCGAAGCTTTTAATTATATTGAATCGAACTCTCTTCTCAGTTTTGCCTTATGAGGTTGAGTAGGCCCCATTCCTGCCCTCACACCAGAATTACATTTCTTGGCAGAGCCGGGAATCAAACCCGGACCTCAGTGTGCTAGTCACTATACCACGCGGTGGTCTATGGATCTGTGGGTTCTTCGATATGTTTGGGCTGTGAATATGAAAGTTTTCCTGAGTATTAAAATAATTCACTGTCTGAAAGTTATGTTAAAGAAAAGGGCTTTATAATAGTGATGATCATGACCAAAGATGTAGCCTATTCGGTGTTTTGATTGTGAGAGGTAAACAAACGACAAAAGAAAGTTTTGTCGCATTAAATTAAATTACCTCCAAATGTAAACCATGTGAGAAATGTCCCTCTGATATGACAACAAGAGGATCCATCTGCAGAATAAATCAGATTGGACCCAACCCAATTGCAAGATTCACACATTTAACTCCTTTAAATGCCGTCAGACTGAATCAGGATCGAATCTGCAATCTTGGGCTTTAAAGGTCAACGCTGAACTAGAGGCGCCACTAAGCAGTAGTGGCTCATGCTTGAATTATCACGGTAGACTAATTATCATAGGTCCACCCCGTGGTGTAGCAGTTAGTGTTCTTGGCTGTCACCCCGGACGTCCAGATTCGATTCCCGGCGCTGCCAAGATATTTTAATTCTGGTGTGAGGGCTGGAACGGGGTACACTCAGTATTGTGAGGCAAAACTGAGAAGAGGTGGGTTCGATTCCCACCTCAGGCAACCTGGAAGTGGCTTTCTGTGGTTTCCCCAGTTGTACCCCAGGCGAATGTTGGGATGGTTCCTAAATTAAGGCCACGGCTGCCTCCTTCCCAATCCTCATCTGAATTACAAATACACACACTAATACAGCCATCACTATAATACAGGTTATCTGGCAAGTACACGGGGCTACATGACCACGATGTCGCAAAACCTCTAAATGAAATCAACAACAACATTACCAACCACAATAATTGTCACTTTCCATTAAAACACTGTACTGACCCGAGCATGCTAAAAGACCATTTTGTTTCCGTCTGTTGGGTAGTCAGCCTGGAGGCTGGTTGGATCCTCATAGGTTTCGTGGTAATACCCACAAAACCAAGGCAGCACTATAATGAGGCGTACTAGGTTGTGTGAGGAATGAGGTAGTTTGCCATTGCTTTCCTCACGGAGTCAGTACAGCAGTACTAACCCTATGAGTAGAACCTTTCACAGCATCCACAGTCACTAGTTGTTCCCTGAGTCCATTACACAGCACCAACCATACCTCAGTAGCTTCCATATAATCACAGCCATGAATGAGACTGAGACATTGGTGAAAAGCCACATTTTACTCTAGCCTGTGCCAACAGATTACTGTACCCAACACTAACTGCTATAAATCACGTAATTACTGTCACGTTGCGCGGCTTCGGTGGCGTAGTCGGTAGCATGCTGAGCTTCTATGCCCAAGATCGCGGGTTCAAACTCGGCCGAAGCCGTTGGATTTTTTAAGAGCGTTAAAATCCCTCAGTATGCCTACCTTCGGAGGGGAAGTAAAGCCGTCGGTTCCATGTCATAGATTTATGGTATGTTAAATAACCTTCCACTGATTACACCTGTGTGAAGCTAAATTGCATAGGTTAGGAATGTAAACAACGCTCTTAGGTTTCTGCGTTCGTTGCCAAGAGCCGACTGCGGTGGCATCTAGTAGTCTAGTTATGAACTAGGCCTAGTAGTCGTTGACGGTGGCGTTTGGCGGCAAAAGTAGAATCGATTAAAAAAATTCTAAGTTGCAGTCCTTACTTGAATTAAAAAACAGATACACACACTAATACAGCCATCACATTTAACACCGGTTATCAGACAGATTCTACACACACCCAAAGTTCGGGGCGTGGTGGCTCAGCGGTCTAGCTGTATGCCTCTCACCAAGGCGGTCCGGGTTCGATTCCCGGTCAATGCATGTGACATTTTCTAAGTGAAATGCCATGTCCTGTGGTTCGGATTCCACGTAAAAAGGAGGTCCCGTGGCTCATGATCTCGAGATTAACGGTCACGTTAAACTACAAGCTTGCTTGCTTGCTTGCTTTGCACACCCAAAGTACACGGGGCTACATGACCGCATTGTCGCAGCCCCTAAACTAAGGAACCAACCAACCAACTGTCACGTTGCGAATATTTCTTTGGTGAAATGAAAACAATAATGTTGTACAACTACCAGTATTGCCTAAAATTACACGAACACAGTATTCATTAATAAAGAAATACAGGGGAGATTTTTAAAATGATTTTATCAAAAACTACAGAACCGATTTACAAGAAACCTGCTTTGATAAAAACTTTTGATTCTTCACCAATTAATAGCCCGTAATTGTTAAGCATATTTCAGTGGATGTGTAAATATAGACTAATCTTCAGTTAATGAAATAGGAAAAGAATGAAATAAGAACATAATACCTAAGTCCATAAATTGTAATACCTGAGTACAGTGTAACGGTTTTGGTTACATTATAACAGTAGTTGATGGTTGGTTGGTTCCTTAGTTTAGGGGCTGCGACAATGCGGTCATGTAGCCCCGTGTACTTTGGGTGTGTGTAGAATCAGTCTGATAACCGGTGTTAATTGTGATGACTGTATTAGTGTGTGTTATCTGTTTTCAATTCAAGTAAGGACTGCAGACAGTGATTTTTTCAAGTAGTTCCTACTTTTGCCGCCAAACGCCACCGTCAACGACTACTAGTTCAGAACTTGGTTACCAGGCGCCACCGCAGTCGGTTCCTGGCGACGAACGTAGGAACCTAAGAGAGTTTGTCAAATGTTTAACTATAATTTAGCTTCACACAGGTGTAATTAGTGGAAGGTTTTTTAACATACCATAAATCTATGACATGGGACCGCCGGCTTTACTTCCCCTCCGAAGGAAGGCATACTGAAGGATTTTTAACGCTCTTAAAAATCCAACGACTTGGGCTGGGTATGAACCCGCGATCTTGGGCATAGAAGCTCAGCATGCTACAAACAATGGCACCGAAGCCACCCCAGTGGATGTCTATTGGCTGTCACAGTTGGGTTAGCGTTAACCTTCAAAACTCGAGATAGTTGATAATCGTGGCTCAGGCCAATGACATTGACACAAATGAAGTTGCAAGATTGGCACATTTTTTTAATATTTTCTTATAATGTAACCTAAACTGTAGGCTTACTCAAGAATTACAATTTATTCACTTAAGGAATTATTTTTCTATTTCATTAAACTTCGTCAATATGGATTTGGGTCTTTTCATGTACCGACAGCGGTAGCTACGCTCGCTAAAGCGCAGCGCTAGGTCATGGGGACAAGCTCTCTGCTGACTCGGTAGACGCATGGGTTCTCCATTGTTTCCCCATTTTCAACTCAAGGCAAATGCTGGGATGGTACCTTCTGACCGGCCACGGCCACTTTCTTCCACATCCTTGCCAAGTTTCATTCACCATCATTCATTTCATTTCTCATTAACTCCTCTCATGAAGTTGGCGTCAGGAAGGGCATCCGGCCGTAAAAACCATCCGCCACAAAGACTTCCATCGCATCTCATCCCCGACCCCGTTGGAAAAACGGGATTAATAAGGGGTAGACATACATGGTCTTTTTCATGTATTTTCGAACTTAGTTAATATAATTCGTATGCTGAATTTATCGACAGCATATTATTGTAACTTAAGGATATATCAGCTGTGGCACAGCAATAAGTGGTTCAACACAGCTAAGGAATCATTACGATTCGCCAGTAACTACGAGATATAAAAACAGTATTTATTGGCAATATGCATAGAGGCCTCTTGGATACAAGATGTCCAGCTGTCCTGTTTCGATAATATAGAATAGCTCTCTACTTTTCACGATGACGCCACAGGCACTTGCAGCTGTAGATAACTTGTTATTGTTGTTGTTGTTGTTGATTCTTTAGGGACTTGCGACATCGTGGTCATTTAACCCCGTGTACTTGGATGTGAGTACAAGTAGTCTTATAACCTGTGTCACTGTAATGTCTGTACTGGTGTGTGTACTTGTAATCCAGAAAGGATTGGAAAGGAGGCGGCCGTGGCCTTAATTTAGGAACCATACCGGTATTCACCTAGAATAGAAGTGGAAAACTAAGGAAAACCACTTCCAGGATGGCTGAGGTGGGAATCGAACCCACTTCTTCTCAGTTTTACCTCACGAGGCTGAGTGTACCCCTTTCCAGCCCTCACACCAGGATTAAATTTCTTGGCAGAGCCGGGAATCAAATCTGTGCCTCCACGGTGGCAGCCAAGAATGCTAACCACCACGCAACGAGACGGACAGATGGCTTTCACATTGCTTTGTCCAACACAAACATCATATTGGTAAGATTTCAATCATGACAAGACATCATTCAAAGCAGATTTGTTTATTTAAAATATACACAACATTTACATGTACATAACAAAATAAATAATTAATATAAATTAAATACGACATTGAATCACATCAACGTGATTTTATAACAAAAACTTGGAATAATCACATTTAAATATATCAGAGGTTATATTGTCTGTCTCATCTATTTCAAATCACGTGCATTTAAGGATCTTTGTCGAACGTGATTATTCTACTAATTGTCTTACGTATCTTGGATATTTTACGCACTGTTCTTCAGGGAGTGTGACCAGACGTTACCTGTGAACACAAGGCAGAGATGAATAATATTATGCAGTAACATATATTTTACGCTCGTAGAAACGATCTACGTCGCCTCCGTAGCGTAGCGGTCAGCATGGTTAGCTGCCGCCCCGGAGGTCCTGGGTTCGATTCCCGGCTCTGCCACGAAATTTGAAAAGTGGTATGAGGACTGGAACGGGGTCTACTCAGCCTCGGGTGGTCCAAATGAGTAGAGGGGGTTCGATTCCCACCTCAGCCATCCTCGAAGTGGTTTTCCGTGGTTTCCCACTTCGTCTTCGGGAAAATGCCGGGATGGTACCTCCCGTAAGGCCACGGCCGCCTCCTTCCCTCTTCCTAGCCTATCCATTCCAATCTTCCATCTCTTCCCATCCCTAATAAGGCCCCTGTTCGCTTTGCAGGTGAGGCCGCCTGGGCGAAGTGCTGATCACACCTCCCCAGTTGTATCCATCCCGCCCAGATGTTCCAAGCTCCAGGACACTGCCCATAGAGGCGGTAGTGGTGAGTTCCCTCGCTGAGTCCGTGGGAACCACCAACCTAGAGGGTAAATTGACTAAATAAAAAAAGGAAACGATCTACGGCTTACAACAGAATGTTTGAGAGAAAGTATAAACTAAATATTAGATATTTTTTTCTTACAACAGAATGTTAGAGAGAAAGTATAAACTAAATATTACATATTTTTTCTTAATGGTTAAGTTTTATGGGGGAGGGGATGTTTCACTTTTATTTCCATAATTTGGAAACTACCCGACACGAGATAAATTCTAGATAACCATGTGATTCTGAAGATCACGAAAGCAAACAACACAAACTATAATAAAGTGAGGTGGTTCCTTCTTGTGGTCATGAATAACACTTGTCTGTTTTCTAGTCGAGATGACATAGAAGAGAAAACGTAAGATATTTAATGCTGCGTTTCATGGTATATACATCAAACCCCATGGCACTACAGTCCATGAAATGCCTGGGCCTACCAAGCGACCACTGCCCAGCCATTTGGCCTGCAGATTATGGGGTAACGCGAGGTCAGCGCATCGGGTTCCCTCGGCTGTTAATCTTGGTCTCCGTGACCGGAGCGCTGCTTCTCAATTGTCCTCACGAGGCTGAGTACACCCCGTTCCAGCCCTCACGTCAGCTTCTAAAATCCCTGATGGAGCCGTGAATCGGTCCCGGTACCTCCGGGTGAGAGGGAGGCGTGCTACCCCAACACCACGGGACATACATCACAAATTACAAATCAGCGGAAGACAAATGCGCATTTTCTCCACTGCAGAATAATATAGAACCATGAATATGATTACAACTTTCTGACTTCTAAGCTTCTTTGAATCCTTGAAACGTTCTCTACTTTCTATGTCGGTAGTTGTAGAGGAGAATAGGCTGTCAAAGATAACAATTTGAAACCCATTCTCTTCCTTCTCCGCACGTTTGCGTTCGCGAGAAATTTTACACATTTCAGCGTTCAACATCTCTATCTCTATACTGTATATATAACAAGTAGTTCCGTGAAGAACTATACAGCCTATTTTCATATTGCCTCTATCAACATACAAAATTAAAGTTTAATTGCTGTAACAGATTCGTAGATATTGAGAACCGTCTAAATATTTCAGATGGTCGCCAGGTTGGATTTTTATTTTTGTACTGTTACATTAAGATTATTGTTTACGTGTGGTATTCAAACTTCAATCGCATGATTACAACACAAGAAGTAAAAACGAGATTTTAAAATTACGCACAGCAGCCATCTTGTGATTATGCAAACAATTGAAATAAATTAGATGCCAGTGGATCAACATTTGTATAAGCATTTAACGTGCAACGTTTCACGGCACTCAGATAGTTAATTCGCGAGAAACGTCCATTTAAATATTTATACTTCGCGTCGCCGCCATGTTGGATTTGTGCTCACCAGGTTACTGAAAGTCCTTTAGGTGAACATATCTTCATAGTCTCTATGAACATTAAAAAAATCAGTTTGGTTGCTGTAAAAGATTCATAGATATTGAGAACTGTCTAAATATTTCGGAAGCTCTCCATTTAGGATTGTTATATGTATAGGCTATAGAGTTATATACCATTCAAGGACAATTATTGCCTAGGTTCATTATTCAAACTTTCACCTCGATCGCATGATTACGACACAAGAAATAAAAACTTAATTTTAAAAATTAGCACAGCCGCCATCTTGAGGTTATGTAAACAATTGAATTAAATTAGATGGCAGTGCATTACAATCTGCAAAATCATTTACTGTACCTCATTTCACTGCGCTCAGAGAGTTAAATCACGAGAAAGGTCTATTAAAACATTTCAAATTCGCTTGGTCGCCATGTTCGTTTTGTACTTTACAGGTTTATGAAATATGCATAGGTAAACTTCTATCAGTACCCTTTATAACCGTACAAAATTGGAGGGTGATATCTGTAATAGTTTCGGAGATATAGAATGTCAGTGAAATATTTTGCACAGCCGCCATTTTGAGGTTATGTAAACAATTGAACTAAATTAGACTCCAGTGCATTACAATGTGTATAAACATTTGCTGTACCAAGTTTCAATACGTTTGGATAGTTAAATCGCGAGAAAAGTCTATTTAAAAGTCTCAACTTCGCTTGACCGCCATGTTGGTTTTGTAGTCACCAGGTTTTTGAAAGTCTCCATAGGTGAACTTCTAGTAGTGCCCTTTATCACCGTACACAATTTCAGGGCGATATCGGTAATAGCTTCGGAGATATTGAATGCCAGTGAAATATTTCGCACAGCCGCCATGTTGGATTGGTGAGACGTAACAAAATTTGAAGGGCACGGTCGAGGTCGCCGGGAATAATGCTATGAACTTACCGAGTTTCATTGAAATCGCTCCAGCCGTTTAGATTTTATTAGGGGGGACACACACACACCTCACACACACACACACACACACACACACACACACACACACACACACACACACACACACGCACGCACGCACACACTCGGACAAAAGGTGATCTCATAAGCCTATTTTTTCAAAATTGAAAATAGGCTAAAAATGAAAGTTTGTCTGTTTTTTCTGAATTTCCACGGAAATTTGCGATATTTGCGCGTTTCAGACTGTTTTATGACGGATGCGCGCAAAAATAAATGTTTTGTCTGTCTATCTGTGGACAATTTTTTGTGGCCTTATAACTCGATAACGGCTGGGTGGATCAACGTAAAATTTTATACAGATATCCATCAGAGGCAAGACACTAATCATTGATGTAACTCTTCTACGTACTTCTCATAAAAGGGGGCATACCCCCTTAAAATACATGCTGAAATAGGCGTAGAAGGGTGAGACAAAGCTCATTTTCAGGCCCTCAATGTGAGAAATGAAGACCACATTTTGAGTCCCTAAAACCAACAGTTTTTGAGATATTCCCAGAAAACTAATTTCACTTATTAAATTAATGAAAGAATGCAAGCCGGTAACCATGGCAACAGAAACTCAGAGGTCCATCTATTTCTGTAAGACGCAATGCAATTCCATTTATTACATTACTCTGAAGGTTTGCAAACGGCTATAAGGTTATAACGGATCCAAATTAAGCTGAAATATTCATCAATACACAAAAATAATGCGCTTAAGGGGTCGAGGGGTACTCTAGAATTTTTTCACGCGATTTACACGTGCGGGTATGGTATGGAAGGTCTATTATATCCCTATATTGTTATATTATTATTACTATTATTATTATTATTATTATTATTATTATCATTATTATGGCGTACAACGACGAGACAAAGTTCATTTTCAACTCCTTGGTGTCAGAAACAAAACTCGGGTCCCCTAAAGAGCCGTAAAGGGTCCCCGAAAACTACATTTTAAGGCTCTAAAACCAACAGTTTCTGAGATATTCCCAGAAAACTAATTTCAATTAATAAACTAATGAAGGAATGCAAGCCAGTAACCATGACAACAGTATCTCAAAAGGTGACATCCAACTTTCCATCTATTTCTGCAAGAAGTAATGCCACTCCATTTATTACATTTCTGTGAAAGTTTGCAAATGGCTATAAGGTTATCACGGAACCAACTAAAACTGTAAAATTCATCAATGCGCTTAAGGGGTTCAAGGAGTACCCTAGATTTTTTTCACACGACTTACGCGTGCGATAAGTCATACAGAAGGTCTATTATATGTCCAAACAGCAACATTATTTTCCAAAATTCCTGATTTGAAATAGTAGACTATTTTTTGCAGCTTTTAGGAATTTCGGCCATTGGAGGCTAAAAAAAACCTGAATTTGCATGCACCACAAGCCCTTATAATTTATAAAAGGGGTCTTCCAGTGGTTGGACACTTGACATAACGGTTAGGGTCAGTTTGTATGTGACGTGTATTGCGATTCGTCTTGGAGGTTTTCAATTTAATTTTCACGTCAGGAAGAACACGTTAGGAAAATTTAATTTGAGAGCACATTTTAACCAATCATTTTTCTTTGTCGACAAATAGGTTCCAAGTTCCTAACCATTGCAACAGTAGCTCAATTGATAACGTCTGATTATTAACACCAAATACCATTCGAAGAATGAGAACTTCTGCTAGTTACTGCATACGAAACAAATAAATTCGTAACGAAACACACAGCACGTAACTAAGACAGGCAACTACGTGCTTGCATTCTTATAGCAACGTATTGGTATCGCTATTTACCTAATATGCAAAGATGCCATAACTAACGTAACTAAGAGCTTGCGTTCTTATAGCAACGTATTGGTAACGCTATTTACCTAGTATGCATAGATGCCATAACTCACGTAACTAAGAGCTTGCGTTCTTATAGCAACGTATTGGTAACGCTATTTACCTAGTATGCATAGATGCCATAACTAACGTAACTAAGAGCTTGCGTTCTTATAGCAACGTATTGGCAACGCTATTTACCTATTATGCATAGATGCCATAACTAACGTAACTAAGAGCTTGCGTTCTTATAGCAACGTATTGGTAACGCTATTTACCTAGTATGCATAGATGCCATAACTAACGTAACTAAGAGCTTGCGTTCTTATAGCAACGTATTGGCAACGCTATTTACCTATTATGCATAGATGCCATAACTAACGTAACTAAGAGCTTGCGTTCTTATAGCAACGTATTGGTAACGCTATTTACCTAGTATGCATAGATGCCATAACTCACGTAACTAAGAGCTTGCGTTCTTATAGCAACGTATTGGTAACGTTATTTACCTAGTATGCATAGATGCCATAACTAACGTAACTAAGAGCTTGCGTTCTTATAGCAACGTATTGGTAACGCTATTTACCTAGTATGCATAGATGCCATAACTCACGTAACTACGAGCTTGCGTTCGTATAGCAACGTATTGGTACCGCTATTTACCTAGTATGCATAGATGCCATAACTAACGTAACTACGTGCTTGTGTTCTTATAGCAACGCATTGGTAACGCTATTTACGTAGTATGCGTATATCATAACTAACGTAACTAAGATTTTGCGTTCTTATAGCAAGGTATTAGTAACGCTATTAACCTAGTATGCATAGATGCCATAGCTAACGTTACTAAGAGCTTGCGTTCTTATAGCAACGTATAGATGACGCTTGTGACCTAATATGCATAGATGCACCAACTACACTTAACTAAGAGCTTGCGATCTTACAACAATGCATGGATGACGCTACTGACCTAATATGATTAAATGCATCAGCTATTCATAACTAAGCTACATGACCGCGTTGTCGCAGCCCCTAAACTTGTCTGTTAGGTAGTCAGCCCGAAGGCTGGTTGGATCTTCAAAAAGTACCGCCGTTACGTTATGTGAGTAGATACCCACAAAAACCCAAGGCAGCGCTATTTTGAGGCGTTCTAGGCAAGAAGAGGAGTGAGGTAGTTTACCATTGCTTTCCTCACTGAGTCAGAACAGTAGTCCTAACCCTATGAGTTGAACCTTTCACAGCATTCACAGGCACTGACTGTGCCCCGAATGCCATTACTAAGCACCACCCATACCTCAGTAGCTTCCATATAATCACAGCCATGAGTGAGACTGAGACATCGGTGAAAAGCCACCTTTTACTCTAGCCTGTGCCAACTGACAAATGCAAAAGTACTGTATTCATCAAGAGATGGCGAACAGGCCATCCCTAAACTTAAGATAAGTTAATTCATAACTAACAGCTTGCGTTCTTACAACAACGTATGGATGACACTACTGATCTGGTATACACAGATGACAAATACTGGTTGCCATGGTTAGTATGGTGTTGGGAAATCCATGACGCTATAATATCCCAGATAGATCCCCGGACCAAAAATACATCCATTATAAAACGTGTATGAATGATACTTTTCATCCCAAATGGACATTTATGTTTCCCTTCTTCGAGTAATGCCTTGTTGAGAGCTACCTGAACACGCCAATCTCTTATGTATGTAAGAATGAATGTAAAAGAGGAATTGTGAAAAACAATTTTAACATTTTGGAAATATTATGGGTGGCTTTATTGTTTTGATATTTGTCGTTATCGACCCCGCATGAGTGTGTGTATTGTGGTATATATCTGATGTAAAAATGGCTTTGATAGGTAGCCTATAATATATTTCTTCCCTCTATGCCTACAATCGATGTTTACTTTCCATACTTACGGCCAAATTTACAATACATAAATCTAGAGTTGAATGGCTCTAACGAAAAGTACTGCGAGAAACACTTCTCTTCGAATTACATACGGTTAAAACTACACTGCATTCAGCCAAACTATTGTCAATTCTGAAAAAGTGACTGAGGCAGTTTTTCATGGACCTGGGTTGTGGCCAAGGTAACCTATTCAAATTCTTTGTTCTGTAGTGAACTTCCGCATAATAATTTAGCCGCCTCCATGGTAATAGAGGTAAGGATAATAGATGCCCGTCCAGATGGCCTGGGTTTCATTCCTGGCACTGCCATGAATGGATTTATATCCTGATGATAATGTTGGAATAGTGTGCAATTTATTATTATTATTATTACAGTATTACGGTATTATTATTACTACGGTATTACTATTCGTGTAGCATTCCTTTTAACAGCTATAGTTTCAGAGACACAAGGGTGTTATAATTTTGCCTTAGAGGGGTTCTTTAACTTGCCGGTAAATCTGAGGATGATTGTTGGTTTAAGAAGCCTAAAATCTAGGTTATCAGCCCCTGTAAACATTCTTAATTGTCGTCAAACTGAGCCAGGATCGATCCGCCTGTCTTAGGTGTTGAGGTCCAACGTTAAATCCTTTGCGACAATAAGAAGTGAACATCGCCAACATCAATCTCCCAATCTCAGTGAAACTTCGCATATTGTCTGCGCACCAGGAGATGTCAGTTCGACACACTGTGACGGGGAGCAGAGGTTCAGTTACGCGCATGCGCGGTCTATCTATCCCTGACCTAAATATTATAGTATATCGATAGACAGTTACTGCTATCTCCTGCATTGTGCTTGATGTTCATTCAGTTTCAAGTATGTAGTATGTCAGTGAAGGCCCCTTCCACATTTTCCATTTGCAGAGTACAGAGTACAAATAAAGAATAAAAGAAGCGTGATGAGTGACCGACTTAAGGACTTTTGAATGAGCAGTACACCGTACTCGGGAAGACATCTGCAGTTCAAACCCAGCTGACATATCTTGGCGCGCAGACAATACGTGTGATTGTACTTCGACCCTAAACCCACTAGGGCCAACCCTACAGAGAGTGAAACTGCACACTTTTGGATATGGACGCTAGACTTGGAGCGACACAGATGGGAGTGATCTGGACAGCGCTGACCTGTCTCATTCGTGGCTATTCTTAATGTACCGATAGTGTTCTTATTTTGTGTATTATGCAGGCCTGACGAGAGGGAGGGGCAAACGGTGCTGTAGCCCCGGGTCACGGAATGCTGAGGATCCCGGAAAAGTGGAAAAGCCCAGCTAGACAATATTTGAATGTTCTGATAGACCTGCGTTGAATGTATCTGAATTTAGAAAATATACCACAAAATATTATAAAGAGAACATAAGTAATGTATTTTGCCACCCCGTGGTGTTGGGGTAGCGCGCCTGCCTCTCACCCGGAGGCCCTGGGTTCGATTCCCGGCTGCGTTAGGGATTTTAGGACTGACGTGAGGACTTGAACGGGGTGCACTCAGCCTCGTGAGGACAATTGAGTAGCTGTCTGACAGTGAGGCAGCACCCCGATCACGAAAACCAATATTAACGGCTGAGGGGACCCGATGCACTGATCACGCGTCACCCCAATGTCTGCAGTCCAAATGGCTGGGCAGCGGTCACTTGGTAGCCCTAGGCCCTTCATGGGCTGTAGTGCCAGGGGTTATTATTTATTTATAAGTAATGTATTTTGTAAATAACAATAACATTATGTTTAAGCCTAACTTATATCTCCGCAGCCAGAGAAATAACAACTTTTCCGTATTTTATGGGGGGTGGATACTTTCTAAAACCTTTGCAAAGTCCAAATTCTAGTTCATAAAGTTGTGCAAGATGTTCAACTTGTTCTTGTGATGAGAGGGAGTAAACTATTTGGCCAGATAAAACCAAAATAACATTAAAATGTCACATTGGACAAAATTAAAATGTTCCAGAAAAGTAAGTACCGGTACAAATTTTAAAAAATCCACGGAGCCTTTTAGGGAGCTCTGAAGACAGAAGGAATACCTGTCATTGTAGCTAGGATTGGGAAGTCCCTAAGTTAGATTCCATTCCGGCATTTGCCTGGAAAGAAGTGGAAAACCACGGAGGGGCCCGTAAGTCCTAGTTCTAGGGCCCGTACACGCTCTGCATGGCCCTGCTATTATGTGCGTGAATGTGTTTGTCTGCTAACTGTATGTATCGTGTGTCAGTGACTTGCTAAATTAATAAATGAAAGTCCACAGCCTGCTTCCAGTCGACCGACCGGGTCAGGGATGGAATTAATTAAGCCCTCCCTCCCCCCATCTAGCGGCGAGGATATGAACTATGCCGGCTGCCGAAGCCTGTCGCACTCCCCTGGGGTAATGATTAAATGAATGACAGATGAAATGAAATGATAGTGGAGAGTGTTGGTGGAATGAAAGTTTTGACAGGAAAAACCGGAGTACCCGGAGAAAAACCTGTCTGCCTCCGCTTTGTCCAGCACAAATCTCACATGGAGTGACCGGGATTTGAACCACGGACCCAGCGGCGAGAGGCCGGCGTGCTGCCGCCTAATCCATTGAGGCTCGCTAAATTAATAAATAGTTAGTAATTACTCTGCGCATCCGTGGGTTGAATCACCCGTAATATTAATCTATTCAGTCCACTTAGTATTCCTTTCTTTAGCCTATTATACGCAACACCTTGTAAGCCCAACAAAAAGTTATTTAAAAACACACCTATGAAGATCCGGCGCCAGATTCAGTATCTGCCTCCACTGATACATCTGATGTGCTGTTCTTGGAGGAGGCATCCTCTGAAAGCGTGCTGACTTCGACATCTATGACATCACCGCCGTCAACTTCTACTGCATCGTTAGATCTCGTCTTACTGATTGTACGTTCAACGTCCTCTGTCACAGGCTTCACCACCTCTTTCTCAGAACCTTCAAAATGATGGAATGGCAGGTGTACTGATAGAGGTTTCAGGGAGATTGGATGGGTGAGATGAGACAGGAACGGGAATGTGGGAATAGGTAAAGGCTTGTGGATCACAGGCTTGTGCGAAAGGGGATTTGTTATCGTGTAATGTGAGCCAGGATGAGGTCTTGGTGGTGTTGGTATCAACGGAATGAAGATCTGAGGTGGTGAAGGTGGTCTTGGATGGTGAGGTTTGTGATTAACTGGACTTGGAGCTCCACAGAAAGGAATATCGTTGTGTATTGGAATACAGTTCTTGACTTCTAAGGTAGCAGTGACGCGATGATCGATCACTTCATGTACTTTGGTGACCCGTATTTTTCTGGTTGCTGTCACTATCACTGGGTGTCTGAAGAACAGTCTTTCCTCTTGTGGTAATGTGCCATTGCTCTCCTCTATGACCTCGGTTGTGACCTGCTCATTGTTGGCACGGGCTGGAGGTGTCGGCCGGTGGAGCTCCAGGTACTTGGCTGTTCTCTCTGAAGACTCCAGCGACAGCTCAAGGCCCAAGTCTTCGCCATTACGAAATTCTTGACCCATATATTCTTGTTCATAGAAGCCTTCATCTGGCGGAGCACTTGTATCAAGAATCCTGAAAAAGAAAGAAACTTATTTAGCAGTTATTCTTGTTAATTCATTAAGGGCTTGGGACATCTTGGTCATCAGCTCCATGTACATAGGTGTGTGTTGAATTTGTTTGATTATCTGTGTTTTGTGGTTGCTGTGGCTAGGATAAGGGTAGGTACTTCAGGGCTCGAAACATCCCGACATGATTCAGGAGGGAATGTGAAAAAAAAAAAACGAGCCTTACAGTAGTCGCATATGATGTGTAATATCTGACATGTTATTCGAATAATTCCACATTACTTACTCGTATTTTTTAAAGAATGAAATCATAGTGCTACCTTGTGCCAGCAAACATGAAGGATTCCTTCGTGTTATACCATCGGTAAGTTCTCATTACTATTATTTCCTGCAATAACTACTTGAAAAACTCCAGTGACAAATCCTTTCAGCGAATTTGATATAATAGTTCTGTATTTTGGCCGACAGTTCCTCGAGTGCTTAAATTAAATAAGAATACAGCAAAAGTAGTAAGATTTAATAAATCATAATTGTTTTCAGCAAATATGATATAATGAATATTTACACACCAAAGAACGACAGTTTGAAGATGATTTATTGTAGGAATATCTGTAATGGCGCCTCCAAACCTTGAGGTAAACCGTATGCGATTTACAGCCACATGGCCAACAGTACCAGTACATCGTTGTACCCATCTCTGCCACAGCGCGCTACTTGTTAAACTCCTGTGCCAAATCATTTCAGCAAATAAGATATATTTATTGTAGGAATATCTATAATGGGGCCTCCAAACCTTGAAGTAAACCGTATGCGATTTACATTCCACATAGCCGACAGTATGTCGTTGTACCGATCTCCGCCACCGCGCGCGCTTATTGTTTCCGTTGCATTTCCGTCCCACTTCCGTCCCTTTTTACAAAATCACCCCCACACAAAAATATACAGCAACCGAGTGGAATGATATTACACACTAAAAATATCCAGCAACCGAGCGGAAAGATGTTACCCATCAGAAAGCAGGGGAAAATCACACCCAGGATGGCTATTGTCATTTCCGGGATTTGAACCTTCAATCTCCGGACTTCCAGCTCCTCCGTGCAGTCGTGGTGTGTGACTTAGCGAGCTTGGCTATCCTATGGGATGAAACTTACTTAGATTTCCAATAAAGCTTGGCAGAAGACAAATGGACTGGCTTCAGAACATCAAGGAGTGATCAGGGATTCGATTTGCAGGAGAATTGTTTTGACTTGCGGAGGATAGAAACGCCTTTGTCATGGTGATCATCAACGTTCGGGCAACCGAACATGGCACTTGAAGAAGAAGATGATGAAGAAGAGGAAAGCGTTCATGAAAAAGTTTGGTGTGCATGTATTTTTAGTCTGGTACTAAAGAAAGTGGTCCGTGTATGATTCAATATTGGACGCATTGGCATGTACAGAATACACATAGGCTATGTTGAAGAAGAGCTAGGTACGTGCGAGTCGTGGGTTCACAAATATGTATTGTTAAAATACATTGACATTTAATTTGGTTCAAGATACTTGAAAGGGCATTTACTGTATAAGCTTATTTATTTATTTATTTATTTATCTATGGCTTTTAGTGCCGGGAGTGTCCGAGGACAAGTTCGGCTCGTCAGAGTCTGTAGCTGCTTCCAGCGGACACCTAGAGGGTGAGCTACACGTTCCGTTCAATTCAAGTAGTTACAACTTTCGCTACCAGATGTCAATGAAACCTAGTGGTGAAGGTTGGAACTTTGATAGAGCGTTCCAACGAAATCTAACCTAGAAATTGAGCTCCACACAAGTTTAGTTTGTGGAAGGATCTTTTACATGCCATAAATCTATGACATGGGACCGCCGGCTTTACTTCCCCTCCGAAGGAAGGCATACTGAGGGATTTTTAACGCTCTTAAAAAATCCGACGACTTCGGCCGGGTTTGAACCCGCTATCTTGGGCACAGCAGTTCAGCATGCTACCAACTACGCCACCGAAGCCGACTATTAATTTAGGTCTACGATTTGTTACTAATTGTTTATTGTTACTATTATTATTTATTATTCATTCAATCATTTTCATTTGAGACTGTTAGATTTTCAGCATCTAGTCTAGTCTGCAAGCCTCTGTTTGCTAATAAGTTGCCTCAATGATCCCCCAATAGCAGTTAGCACTGCAGCCTCCTCTCACTTCGAAAACGTTCAACACTGAATCTAACCATCGCCTCCTTGGTCTAGCTCTGCTTCTCTTATCCTCTACAGCCGAACTAATTAACCTCTTAGGTAATCTCTTCTCCCCAATTACCTTCACATAGCCCCGCCATCTGAGTCGGCTCATGCGAATAGCTTCATCCAACATGTTCATTTCTAAATTAAAATGTATCTCTTCATTACGATTGCCTTCCTGCTATTGCTACTGCTACATTTTTTTTTCCAGTAAGCATTCGCGTTGCCCTCATATCAGATTATGGATGAAATATTCTGAATCTACCCAACTCTCACTTCCATACAGCAAAGTCGATCTAAATACTGAGTGACGAAGTCGAGGACCGCAACTGGGAAGTCATTGCATTGGCTTTTCTGCACCCCGACTCTTATCGCTTTCCCCATACTACCATCCTGAGGTAACACAGCCAAAGTACTTACAATGGTCCACTTGTTCCAATTTAGTTCCTCCTACCTGGTATCCCATTTTCTTGTGTTTCTTCCCCGCCGACATTACCTTCCTTTTTGAAATGCCGATCCTCATACTTATCAAAGTGCCTCGGAATTGCTGGAGTCTTTCCTGTTGCATTGCTTATACATTGGGGTGGACTGGCTGCGTAGCTCAACGGTAACGTTCTCACCTGCTGTGCTCAAGGTTGCAGGATGGAATCCTGGCGCAGTCAATTGGCATTTGAGGGTGCGCAAATGCGAGAGAGCCGTGTTAGTAGATTTAATACCACGTTAAAGATCTCATTCGGGGTGAAATTACGGCACCCCGGCGACACTAAAAGCCTCAGTTTTTAAAAGGGACGTAAAACCTATAACATTATTATTATTATTATTAAATTGGGGCGATTACTACTTTTGTCCAATCAGAGGATACCTTTCCTAAATTCCATATCAATTCGATAACCATTTCATCACTCCTTTCCACTATACCTTTGCCGTTTCTGGTTGAATTTCATATTCCCTTGCTGCTTTGTGACATTGTAGTTTATTTTCCACCTTCTCTGCTTCTTCAACCGTGATCCTATTCCTGTCCTCATTCACCTTTTGCATAATTTCAAAATCTCCCACTTTGTCAGAAAAGTTTCCAGTAACATTTAGCAAGTTTTCGAAGTATTATTTCTATTCTTAGTCATTTTAAGGTCATATTTGGTTGCATATTTCTCGTCATTTTAGGTCAAGAGCATCGTAGTCGAATTATTATTAGGCCTACTATTAATATTATTATTATTATTATTCAGTCTTAAGTAACAAATTGAGGTAGAGGATCATATATAGCCTATTATTTCAGTAGTATAGATCCCTCCTGCGGCGCTCACAAGCGACCGATCGTGACAAATGAGCATTCAAATAAAAGATAATAGACATTAGCAGTGACAAATTGCACTCTAATTCCATAAATATCTATAATTTCTTTCAAAAATGACTTAAAAAAAATGCACGAAGTGTGCGATTTGCATATACTGTTGCTGTAGGAAACTTTGCTCCATAATTGCTGTCCACTTCACATTTAGCCACTGTGACGCCTGTTTCATGTCATTTTAACATTCTGAGGTCTTTCCTTTATCATTTTGCATGGATTTCAGAAACAGTAAATCAAAGGAATGAGTACTCAAATCTTATGATTTCATAAATATCGAAAAAACTGTGAGTGTTATGATGATCCAATTTTCAGTGATTGCCTTCGTAAGTTAGGGAACGTACAACTTGGAATTCTAACTGAAATGTAAATAGTGTTCTATAATCATTTGGTTAAAATAAAAACATAACCTTTCTTCTTAAGTCTCTCATTATAAACCTACTGGGGAAAGTGTGGTTTATGAACATACGAGATTTCTCGCACGGGTCCGCTAGTATAATTAAAATTGAACAGTGAGTGATTGGATTTAGAGAAAGAGAGTTCCAGAAGGAATTTTACGGGAGAGCTGGGTGTTTTCTTACCTCAGCGCTTCTGAAGGCTCGATGTCGTAATCCCCGGCGTCCATCTCATAGTTCAGCACTTCTTCCTTAGCCTCGTCGTCTTTGTGTCTCTGACCATGGCCATGTTCGTGATAGAGTTGACAAGGTAACTTAGTGCCTTTCACAGCCATGCACACAGGATGACGTGGTACTATCTTCGTCACCTGCAAGACATAAACAGAGCATTTACTACGTACTGTGTCTCTCTATCCGCCTTATAGTCACGATCAGTTCATTCTTTTAGACCACCTGAAGATGCCCTCCGTGGAGTTAAGTTTGAAGATGACGAAGCCCTTATGAATAGGGCGCTCTAAAAACTAGTTATACTCACCCGCCATTTTGGTTCTTTGTTCCTTCACCTTCTACAGGTTAGTTCTCAGCGCAAGCTTTAAATACCTCCACCATTCTCAATTCGACATTCAACTACGATACACATACAATCTGAGTTCATCTCTGTACTAAATACGTAAGCTAACCGTGTTGCAAAACCAAGACAAAAGGATTATTTTACTAACCTATTATAAGTGCAGCAGACCACCTCATCGAGTTGCGGCTAGCATTCATGGCTGCCACCCCAGAAGTCTGGGTTCGATTCCCTGCTCTGCCAAAAATTACATTCTGGTCTGGGGGCTAGAATGGGGTACACTCAGCCGTGTGAGATAAAACTGAGAGGAGGTGGACTGGATTCCCACCTCAGACACCCTGGAAGTGGTTTTCTGTGGTTTACCATTTATACTTCAGGCAAATGCCAGGATGTTTCCTAACTTAAGGCCTGGCCTTCTCCTTACCAACCCTCGCCTGAATTACAAATACACGCAATAATTCATTCATCACAATAACACAGGTTATCAGACAACATTACACACTAAAGTACACGAGGTTAAATGATCACGATGTCCAAGTTCCTCAAATGAAACAACAACAATAGTAAACCGCGAACACTTCAACGAATGATACCACTCTAAAAACATTTCCAAGTTAATTTGACTTCATGTCACTACTTGTGGAGTGGGAATTCCGAAAGAGCTCAGTTGAGGGTGAGTGCAGTTCAAGAGAAAGTGAAGTTTTATAGCGCCAATTGATCGTCACTAATAGGCTAAGGCTACGTCCACCTCGTAGGGCAATGACTAGCATTAATGGCTGTCATCAGAGAGATCCAGGTTCGATTTCCGGCTCTACCATTAAATGTAATTCTAGTCTGAGGGATGGAACGGGGTGTATTCAGCCTCGGAAGACAGAACTAAAAGAGGTGGGTTCGATTCCCACATCAGCCTCCCTGGTTACCTACTTCCACTCCATGCAAATGCCGGTATGCTTCCTGACATACAGCCACGGCTGCCTTCTTCCCAAATCTAGCCTTAATGCATGCATTTCTACAGACGCCACAATAACACAGGTTATTATATAAAACCTACATACATACATACATAGGCCTACCCAGTTACCCGGGGATAAACGACCACGATATCATAAGACCAAAATGAATCAACAACAATAACAACAATAAGGCTACGCCCAAGCAGTAGAGTTGTGTCACACAAAAATACAACAAAATATTCATATATCTTCAGGATTACACCTTATTTCAACTGAATTCACCCCAAACACCTATGAAACTTAGCTCCTTTGGAAATTCCACTGTATAATTGCAAATTGTTACGGTTGTCGACGCGTCTGTGGCTTAGGCGGCAGCACGCCGGACTCTCTCCGCTGGGTCTATGGTTCAAATCCCGGTCACTCCATGTGAGATTTGTGCTGGACAAAGCGGAGGCAGACAGGGTTTTCTTCGGGTACTCCGGTTTTCCCTGTCAAAAATGTCAATCCAGCAGCACTCTACTCCATCATTTCATTTGTCATTCATTTAATCATTGCCTCAGAGGAGTACGACAGGCTTTGGCAGCCGGCACAGTTCATATCCTCGCCGCTAGATGGGGGCTAGATGGAAACAGGCTGTGGATTTTCATTTCATTTCGGTCGTCCGCGTAATTTGAACCAGGGACGTATCACGTAGCTTAAGCCTCCACGATGGTTCTGGGTAGGTATCCGACAAGGTATTGGCAGGAAAGCGACTGTGATATATTAGAAACAGCAAGAGAACAATGGAAAACGACAGATGATGGGATTCGAACACAGCTACCTGGTAAATTCTAGTCTACCTTGTCCGTGCTTCGTCGAGCTGAGCTACCATAGTCGATAATATTAACCATAAATAACGAATTTACCAGATAAATAATCAAATGCTTTACAACATTTGTCCTGAACATCTCTCCTTTGCAAGAATATATTATTTACTGTGGGCCTCATTCAGTATGGTATAATTGATCAAAGATGATTCGTGTAGATCAATGTCCTGACTAATCAGCAGATGCCTTATAACACCGTAAATAGTCGTATATAGACATATAGCTATGTATCTCCGTGCACTTGGGTGTGAAAAGAATTTGTCTGATAACCTGTGTCACTGTGAAGTCTGTACTAGTGTGAGTATTTGTGATTGAGGTAGGATTTGGGTAGGAAGCGGTCGTGGCCTAAAGTTACGTACCATCCCGGCATTTGCCTGGAGCAGAAGTGTGAAACCATGGAAAACCACTTCCAGGATGGCTGAGGTAGCATTCGAATCCGCCTCTTCTCAGTTTTATCTCATGAGGCTGAGTGAACCCCGTTCCAACCCTCAGGCCAGAGTTAATTTTCTTGGTAGGGCTGGGAATCGAACCCGGGCCTCCACGGTGACAGTCAAGAATGCTAGCCACAATACAACGAGGTGGACTGTTTTATTCTTTTTGATTACGCTCGAAAATTCCCCACTGTTATTCATTATGTATATTTTTAATAAGTTAAGCAAGTCAGCACGGGACCATTGACCAACTTTTATCAAGGTTATTATAATTTCAGTCCAGAAAGCCCCATTCCATGACATCCTTGTCCTTGTCACGACCAACTGATAACGACCGACAAATATTATTATCGATGCAAATTTGTTGTTGCGCTACGGGAAATAACTGGCGTGTAAAATGTCATTGTGATAAAAGTTAACACCAGATTAATCATGGAGGGTTAATATCACCGGCATACAATTGGCCACGGTGGCCGAGAGTGCTAACGCACTAGCCTTGAGCCTCGCTGGCATCGGGAGAGCATGAGATGGATCCCACATCGGCCGTCCTGAAAATGGTTTTCACCACTAGGAAAATTTCGGGGCTGTTCCTTTTAACAGGTCCACGGCCGACTTACTTCCAAAGTTCTTTCCTTGATTCTTCCGAAGTTTCTGGTCACCTGGGCGATAGGTCTGTTACCATCCCCAGTTGTATCTACTGACAAAGTGTGTTCAGCTCCCAGACACCGTCCTTGCGACGGTAGAGGAATGATCCCCTGCAGAGGCCGTGGGTGAAGCCGAGCTGGGAGGATAAGCGAAAAATGACAAGTAGTTCTGTAAAGAACTACACAGCCTATTTTCATATATCCTACTTATGTTAATTGCATCTATCGACATACAAAATTTCAGTTTGATTGCTGCAATAGATTCGTAGATATTGAGAACCGTCTAAATATTTCGGATGGTCAACATGTTGGATTTTTATATAAGTAGGCCATCGAGTCATGTACTATTACATGAAGATTATTGCGTGGGTGTATTATTCAAACTTCATTCGCATGATTAGAACACAAGAAATAAAAAGGAGATTTTCAAATTTCGCACAACGCCATCTTGTGATCATGAAAACAATTGAAATAAATTACATGTCAATGGATTAAAATTTGTATAAGCATTTACCGTACCAAGTTTCACTGCACTCGGATGGTTAAATCGCTAGAGACGTCCATTTAAATAGTTAGATTTCGCGTCACCGCCATGTTGGATTTGTACACACCAGGTTATTGAAAGTTCCATTGGTGAACTTATGTTTATATCCTTTATCAATATACTAAATTTCATTTTGATTGCTGTCATAGATTTTCATATACTGAGAACCGTCTAAATATTTCGGAAGGTCGCCATGTTGGATTCTTATATATGTAGGTTATACAAGTACAGTATGTACTAATGACGATTATTGCGTAGGTTCCTTTTTCAAACGATGACTTCGATCACATGATTAGGACCAAGCAATAAAAACTTAATTTTAAAAATTTCGCACCGACGCCATCATGAGGTTATGTAAACAATTGAACTAAATTTGATGTCAGTGAATTACAATGTATATAAACATTTGCTATATCATGTTTCACTGCGTTCGAATGGTTAAATCGGGAGAAAAGCCTATTTTAATGTCTCAACTTCACTTGGCCATTATGTTCGTTTTCTACTTAATAGGTTTAAGTCACATAGGTGAATTTCTAGTGGTGCCCTTTATCACCGTATAAAATTTCAGGGTGATATCAGTAATAGTTTCGGAGATATAGAATGCCGGTGAAATATTTCGTACAGCCGCCATGTTGGATTGGTGAGACGTAATACAATTTGAAGGGCACGGTCGGGGTCGAACGAAATAGTACTATGGTCTTACTGACTTTCATTAAAATTGCTTCAGATTTTATTAGGAGGTGGGGGGCGGACACACACACTCACGCGGACAGGTGATCTCATAATCCTATTTATTTCATGAATGAAAATATGCTAAACATGTGAATACACGTACATCAGGGTAGGGCATTTTTACAGTTACCGTTACTTGCAAAATATGATAGGGTGATATTACAGATATATACTGTTACTTGCAAGAAATGGTAACGGAGTTATCGTTGCAGTTACATTCCTATCAAAGCAAGTGCGCGACAGTTAGCCTACTATTGTGATATCCTCCTCACATCCACAATTAGTCTGGTTGGTTCCTCAATTTAGGGGCTGCGGCAACGTGGTCATGTAGCCCCGTGTACTTTGGGTGTGTGTAGAATCTGTCTGATAACCGGTGTTAATTGTGATGACTGTATTAGTGTGTGTTATCTGTTTTCAATTCAAGCAAGGACTGCAGACATTGAATTTTTTTCAAGTAGTTCCTACTTTTGCCGCCAAACGCCACCGTCAACGACTACTAGTTCAGAACTGGTTACCAGATGCAATCGCAGTCGGCTCATGGCGACGAACGTCGGAACCTAAGAGCGTTTGTCAAATGTTTAACCTAACCTACAATTTAGCTTCACACAGGTTAGTGGAAGGTTCTTTAACATGCCATAAATCTATGACATGGGACCGCCGCACAGTGGTCCGGATCCGTAAAAAAGCGGACAAAAATAGATTTTTCAACTTTACATTAGAAAGGCCAAACCAACTCCCACGTGAAGTATGTTAATCAGTGTACATTAATTTCACTTTTTCTTTGGAAATTGCTTCTGTGTTTCTCAGATATAATACTACAAAAGTGATACAACTCTTCGTTTCTGAATTCCGCGCTCCATTAAGTAAACTTTGAAATATCATTCTAACTTCAAAACGAAACTCGGGGTCTATAATACTATATCTGTATGTAGTTTGTGATCTGATATATTTGATTATAGCATGATTTTCGATTTCAGATCACTTATAAGGACTGTTATACTTATTTTTATAGTGCTTTATTTTCTTCAAGAAAAATAAATTTTGCTTGACCTACAAAAAAATGTATACATATGTATACCATGAAACTTATGCTAGTTTTAAAATGAAGACTGGAGAATATATCCTAAAAGGTTTCATCGCCAGAACCCGCCAGATGCGTGATTGAGAAGGGAGAGAACATTACTGCGCGCTCTGAGGATAAACACTCGCGCGAGATAAGAGCCTGTTGAGACATTTGTTTATGCTACGCAAGGGATATCTCGAGGCCATGAAACCAAAATAATCTTCAATCACGAGAAGTAATTTATTAGTAGTAGTTGTGTGTGTTGTGAAGAGTGAAAAATGAATTTTCGTTGTTAGTCGCAGTGATCTTATTAACAAGATTCGAGAGAACAAAAATCAGTCTCGCGCGCGTCAAGGAAAGTTTGTGGTAACATATCTCCTTAACAAATTCCAATTAAACGTTGACGACAGTGTAGAGAAAACAGTGTATAATAATATAAGAAGCTTTTCTTTTTGCCGTATGTTGACCGGTGGAGAAAGTGTAACTTCTTAGAACATGCTTTTTTTTTTTTGAAGAAATATTCAGACTGGTTGAAAACAGAAATTGTGATATCAAATCCGAGCATTCCTGGCTCCGCAAAATCAGTAGATCGAGGTCGTCCTCCAAAAGAATTTCAAGAGCTAACGGAGAGAAGCAAAATAAGGAAAATTAAAGACCTAAGGGAGAATGCCACTTCATCAGAGCTTGCCTATGCGACCGTTATGAATTTAAGGGCAGAGGGAGACGATTCATTAGCCAAGCTAAAAAGAAGCTACCACGACCACACCAACAAGGGGCAAACGAATGGTGCGAAATTTTCAGAAATGAAAAATCTACATAAGTGGCACAAAAGCTCGTCGACAATTTACAACTTGAGTTTGGAATTTCAGTTCCACACGCCCACTTTCGATTTTTTGAATGTCTCCTGCATATTTCGTACCGCCTGGGTTTTAAAAAGTGTAAAGTGAGCGTGAAAGATGGTAATCGAGACTTATTCGAAAGAAAGAAAATATTGTGCAAGACACATTCAGAACGAGATTAGGTCTTCTAGTTGATATTCCGAAGCCTGGATGTGGAACAACCAGTGATGGCAACACTGCCCGAAGGTTTTTTGATCAACCTCAAGTAGCATCCGAAATAACAGGGGTAGTTAATAACTCGTTTTGGAATAATTTTAAAAGCAATTTCCTCTGGTAATGAAATTAATAGTTCAGAGTTCAATTCCTACTGCTGCGAAACAGCAAGCTTTTATGTACGGCTATATCCGTGGTGTTACATGCCTCTAACACTCCATAACATACTTATCCATGGATCTTTCATTATAGAAGCAGCTATTTTGCCGATTGGAGAACTTTCAGAAGAGGTCTTAAGAGTCTAGAAACCAAGAAGTAAGAAAATATAGAGAAGACCATACCAGAAAATCCTCAAGAATTTCCAATAATTTTGACTTGTTCCATAGACTATTTCTAAGCTCTGATCCAGTAATCTCAAGCACGGGAAGTCTACCGAAGAAGAAATGAAGACAGTTGCCTCGGGAGGTGTATAATTTATTGTCAATACCCGAGGACGAGACGGAGCAGGAAGGGGAAGAAGAAGAAGTCGACTCATCCGGATCAGAGGATGAATAAGTAAGTAATTTTATGTACTAAGACATATTTACCTAATAGTAACATCTAATTTAAAGTTTTATACAAAAGCATTTCATTTCATTTAGCGGAAAATATTTTTGTCCGCTTTTTTTCAAATCCGGACCACTGTGCGCCGGCTTTACTTCCCCTCCGAAGGAAGGCATACTGTGGGATTTTTAACGCCCTTAAAAAATCGGCAGGGTTTTAACCCTCTTTCTTGGGCATGGAAGCTCAGCATGCTACAGTACCAACTACGCCACCGAAGCCGCACACACAATGTATTAGTCTGTTGTTTCACTTGAGGGCATTGGGCATCGTGGTTATTTAGCCCCGTGTACATGGGTGAGCGTGGAGTTTTGTCTGATGTGTCATTGTGATAGTTGTATAAGTTTGTGACTGACTGCGTGGTGTATCGGTGACTTTATCGCCTGCCGTTCCCCAGGTTTCAGGATCGAATCTGGTGCAGTCAGTTGGCATTTGAGGGTGTGTAAATGTGAGGGAGCATTGGTACGTTAAAGATCCTCTTCGGGGAGTAATTCCGGCACTCCGGCGTCTCTAAAAGCCGCAGTAGTTAAAAGGGACGTAAAACCAATAACATTATATTATTAAGGTAGGCCTATTAGTGTGTGTATTTGTAATTCAGGTGAGGATTGGGAAGGAAGCGGCCGTTAGGAACCATTCCAGCATTTGCCTGGAGTAGAAGTGGGAAACCACGGAAAACCACTTCCTGGATGGCTGAGGAGGGAATCGATCCCACCTCCTCTCAGTTTTGTCCCACGAGACTGAGTTCCAATCCTCAAACCAGAATTAAACTTCTTTTCAGAACCGGGAATCGAACCTGGACCTCCGGAGTGATAGACATGCATGCTAACCGCTTCACCACGAGGTGATGTGTAAATATTACGTTTATATTGTTAATAGTCTACTAGTTATGTTGTTAAGACATACAAATACCTTGATACTGTTTCATATATACTGCAGTGAACCATTTATCTGATTAGTGGGGAATCCATGTTGTCAATGACCATGATACACCGCTGCCTGAAGATAGCACTCGTCTAACTAGTGCGGTCATATTAATAATGTTTGATGATGATGATGATTATGCTATTTTAAGGCACGGAACATTGAGTTCATCGGCTGCTCGAATTAATGCACATTGTTATGTTGGTGAGACATGCAAACATCTTGATAAATATTGAAGTGAGTTAACACAAAGCAATTCTTCTAGGTTTGTGCCGTGTCTTGTGTGGGGTTTCGCCTAGAACACCAAGCTGGCTCATCGGCGGGCTCTTGGTGTCCCCGCCCGGACACCGGCCGTGAAAGCCAATGTACCATCTTTTTGGAAGCCTTCATAGGGAGGTTCAGGCTGCTTGAACTTTTAGTTCTCACGGCCAAGTAGAGCAGTTGCCCTCTATATAAAGGGAGGTAGCGCGCAGATCGTTACTCCTGTGGGGGTCCGGGCGAGGACACCAAGAGCCCGCCGATGAGCCAGCTTGGTATCCTAGGCGAAACCCCACACAAGACACGGCAAAAACCTAGAACAATTGCCCTGTTTTAATTCACCGGCCGTGAAAGTCAATATTCCATCTTACTGAAGTGAGTCTTTTATGTGGTTACTGAAAAAACTTTGCTGTTGATGTAGCTATATGGGGAGAGACAGAACTAGAGGTACAGGAAAGATTAGATAAATGGAATTTCGAGTTTAAGGTAAGAAAGACCTCCCTATCTCGCCCATGTTAAATCTTCAAATTTTTGGTACACTTTACTCAAAATCTGTTTGGATTAGCCAATTGAAATTTTCACGGATTACTGTTTAGATCATTATCTGCAATAATAAGAAGGATTATAGACAAAAACGAAATACTTTTGCCAATATGTTTTTAAGGTCTGTCTGTTTGACAGTCAGCCTGGAGGCAGGTTGGAATTTTAATCCAAAATTATGTCGAAAAATATTTATATTTCATTTTGTGTATTATTTAAAGGGCCCTTCTTATTACTGTTCATAAGGACGATGTTGTTACATCAAAAAAATATATGGAACTATCTTTATTATTTTTCTTACAAATGGTACGTTACCAAAGTAGTGAAAAATGTTAAACTGAGGAAAATGAGGTTGAAGTTTTTCAATACATTTTTTTACCTCTGACAATTGTTAGAACATTCCTGCCCCATAACTAGCATCATTTCGTTCATCACTGGTTATTTTGTTTCTCCTACTCCCTTTAAGTTTTAAACAAACAAATAAATAAATAAATAAATAAAAACAATTTAAATAAATGCGTATTTCAACTTATCTGTTTGCAAATAAGTGGACTTGTCTCCCTCAAAAATCAACAATTCAGTTATTTTAATTTGGGTGGATGACCTCGCTGTTCCGCCCCTTAAACAATATATCTTCAATAGGTCAGTGCAAAATCACAGTGATTATAATATTATTACGATGTTTAAAAACCACTCGCAACATAAAGAATGCAGGAAGTTGTCATTATTAGCAATACAAAGTCTGCGCTCAACAGAGCAGACAAGAAGTGAGTTGAGAAATCCATCTATAATAAATAGTTCAGAAGTTATACGCAGAAACATAAATCTCTGTAAAAGTGGGCGTTGTCATTCATGGTGCAGCATAGTCATTTACATCTTATAGAATGACAATTTTTCATATTTTTTTCGACTTTGTTTTTGACAAATTCCTGTTCTGTACATTGCAAATAACTAAAAACGCAAAAAAAATAATTTTTCATTTTTTTCTCCCCTGTACGGGTCTTTCTTACCTTAAAGAGTACCAATTGACAGCGAGCAAGAGTACAACCGTAGCAATGATTATGAGCAGGACACCAACTCAGTGCAGCCTTGTGTTAGAGGGAGAGAAAATTGAATGTGTGGATGCTTTCAATTACCAGGGAAGTACAAAATCTAGAGATGACTTGATTTGACTTCACTTAAGTCCTGTTGTTCGCATCGCTGGAACATAGGAAAAATATAGAGATGGACGTGCCAAATTAGAAGAACAGAAAAGAGTAAGAAAGGGATCTCACAATCAGTTCTTTCATCAAGTGCAGCATCTAGTGTGCGACAAATGAGTTCCAATAAAGGCTAAACAGACCTTGTTTAAAACCTATCACCTGCCAATTATGACATACAGCTTGGAGTGCAGTCCAATTGATAAGGAAGACCTGAACAAATTACAAGCGTGTGATATGAACTTTATGCGGTCAGCCCTACAGAAGACTAGAAGAGAGAAAGTTAGGAATGAGATCAGAGAAGAGATGCAGGTGGGTCTGTCGATGACAGAGAGGCTGAGTACTGCACGGCTCAAGTGGTTGAAGAGGATGAAGGATACTCGCAAGCCAAAGCAATACTTGGATAGAAATGTGCAATAGGACGACCCAGGAACAAATGGCTGGATCAGATTAAGGAGGATCTGGAAACCAGAGGAGAAAACTGGGAAACAATAACAAGAGAGGAAGTGTACCATGATAGAGCAAAATGGAAGCAAATCGTTCATAAACCCGGCTCTCTGGAAGGATACGAACCTGATGACTGAAAAAGCCTAGTTGTCAACAGCCGTGACTCACCTCTGCCAGAAGATAGCACTCGTTTAACTACTGCGGTTGTATGTTTGATGATGATGATGATGATGATGATGAATGTTGTTGTTGTTGTTGCTTTAAGTGGTGGAACAACGAGGTCTTCTGCTCCTCAAATTTATAATTATTGTTATGTTGTTAAGATATGCAAATAAATTGATAGAGTTTCTGTACCTACTGTATACTGCATAGTGATGTGGAACACTATACTGACTACTGAAAAAAAAATCGTCAGCACACGGCACTCACTACTACACTGTCCGTTCCGGACTAAATTAAACGCAGTAAATTATGCCTTTTTTATGTTAAAAAATCACAGAGTTTTGTAGGCTGTGAGTAGAGTAAGTCAAAATTTACAACTGTCGAATTCACAAAACATTTTAAAAAGTGCCGAATAATCATTCTTTTATGTAGCGCAGAGTGGAATTTGAAACTCTATCAATTGTGTTATTTTGAGTACCGGTCCATTCTATTAATATTAACCGCCCAAGATTATTTGGCTACCGTCCACGTGTTGGCAATTGAAAAATGATGTTTACACACACTGTGAACAATGAGACACTAAAGCTAAGTATAGGACGATCCCAAACAATAGAGACGTTTACTCACCCGAATAGGGTAATCGATATCGTGATATAGAGAGGAAACCATTGATCTTACCTCCTGGAAGATGGTCTTAGTGACGGTGATAGTCGGTGTTTCCTTCTCATGGTGATGCATGAAAGGAAGGTGGATGTCTGGCAGATGTGGGAGCGATGGCAGGTGTATTGATGGGATATGTATTGAAGGCAGATGGGGAAGATGGGGAAGATGTGGCTTATCCTCTTCGTAGTCTACATCTATGTCATCATCCTCGTTCACTGACGCAGACTGTTGCGGCTTTTGGCCAATGACGAGCAGTCTTCCACTCTTTTCCTCTTCGGTGGAGGCGTTGGTGCATAGTAGCACTGCTAGGAGCACGGTCAGAGCGACCAGACAAGCCGGGATCTCCATGGACTGTGACACACGACAAACAATCTTTGTAACTTATATAGTATTAGCCTATGTATAGGAATGAAATTAAGGGGAAAATGACTGAATTTTTCGGATTTTGAAGGAAAAACTCGTTTCATTGTTTTATTCAGTAAAAAAAAAATCTTCCTCTTTCAAAAAATGATTTTATTTTAGTCATTTCGCCTATTGTTAAGCATGTAGAGGCCACAATATGAGCCCTCATGACATTTAAACGTTTGAGATGTTTTATAATAATAATAATAATAATAATAATAATAATAATAATAAAAAGATACGAGCCTTATAGTAGTCGCATATGATGTGTAACATCTGACATGTTATCCTACACGTACAGTATACTGCACAGCTTGGACATTCTTAAGATGTTAATTTACGCTCCGTTTTCATACTGGTACTATGATGAATGTATAGATTGAATTGGAGATATGCTACTGTCACACTTGTGGCGCAGCGGTCAAGCTGTTAGTCTCTCACCAAGGTAGACCGCGTTCGATTCCCGGTCAATACATGTGAGATTTTTGAATTGAAATGCCATGTCCTGTGGTTCGCATTCCACGTAAAAGGGAGGTACCGTGGGTCATGATCGTGAGATTAACGGTCACACAAAACCACAAGCTTCCTTCCTTCCTTTTACATGAATAATTCATAATAACAAAGTGACACACAACGTCGACTGTACTCTGAAATACTGTGTGCACACTCCTCAGTAACTATAACATTCATTATTCTCAAGGCTCTCATACAATTCGTCGTAAACAATCAAAACATGGCTTCCTACAATCATGAAATGACCTAGTCTCACAAATGATGAAAATACAGCTTTTATTCCACTCATATAACAACATTCTGTTATGCATTTAATATTTGATTACTCACCCACAGTTTGACAATAATGCCGCTTGCTTAAATGTCATTTGTCGTGTTTATTTTGTCATACACTCAACAACATTAGTCTCAAGTTTTCACTTCCTACCCCATGTGATATTCAACCTTGAACGTGAAGCTTCATAAACTGCACAATGACAAATGAAAGTCGGTGAAACATTTGCCACTGTGCTCGTCAAACCAGTGCCTGCTAAATGCACTGCCTACTGTATTACCATAACATTCTCGTGCTACAGAGCACACACTGCCTTGTTTCCAATACACACATTTTCAATTGTATAAAAATCACGCTGCCTTTGCATTGTACCACTGCCAGCTAGTACACTTCCATTTGATCGATCGAGCGGGCAGTGCATACTTCCGTTGTCCACCACTGCCAGCTAGTACACTTCCGTTTGATCGATCCAGCGGGCAGTGCATACTTCCGTTGTCCACCACTGCCAGCTAGTACACTTAGGTTTGATCGATCGAGAGGGCAGTGCATACTTCCGTTTGATCCACCACTGCCTGCTCGATCGTTCCGATCCACTTCCGTCCCCAATTTTCAAAATCACTCCCACAAAACTATCCAGTAACCGAGCGGAAATATGTTACACGTCAATACTACTACTACTACTACTACTACTACTACTACTACTAATAATAATAATAATAATAATACAGAACAGGGCCCGTGATCAGGAGAAAATGACTAGGAAACATTTTAAAATGGCAGAACATATCTAAGGAAGAAAGAGCGAGGAGATATTAAGAGAAAACATATGGAGGAGGGCAGTTCAGAGTAAGTAAATAAACTTGCTTCTTTCTAATAATAATGTTATTGGTTTTAAGTCCCTTTTAACTACTCTGGCTTTTAGGGACGCCAGGGTGCCGGAATTGTGCCCCGAAGGGGATCTTTAACGTGCCAGTAAATCTACTGACACGGCTCCCACGCATTTGCGCACCCTCAAATGCCAGCTGACTGCGCCAGGATACGAACCTGCAACCTTGGGACCAGCAAACGAGAACGTTACCGTTGAGCCACGCAGCCAGCCTGCTTCTTTCTCGCATAGCTCTTTAACTAGTTGTCGTTGACAGTAGCATTTGGTATCAAAGTAGGAACTACTTGAAAATTGAATGTCTGCAGTCCTTACCTGAATTACAGATAACACACACTAATACAGCCATCACAATTAACACCGGTTATCAGACAGGTTCTACACTCACCCAAAGTACACGGGGCTACATGACCGCGTTGTCGCAGACTCGCAGCCCCTAAACTGAGGAACCAACCAACTCATTTTCAATGTTTTGCTGTGCACAAAATGCTCCTTGGGGTGCAATTCTTATCAGATACAAGCTGTACCCGGCATGCGTTGCAATGCCAATCAAAGAAAGTGTTGGCATTGTAATTTGGTTTCTTGAAGTGCTTTTGGATACACAATTTTTTCTTCAATTTCCGTTAACTGCCTCTAAGGTATCGTAAAATGCATTTACTAATTTTGAAACATTTGTGGGAGCGTGCGCAACAACTCACCAAAGTTTCATCGCAATCGGATGAATGATATATGAACGCAGATGGAACTTTGCTGAAACACTTCACGCATCGTCACTCATTTGTTGCATCTACTCGTGCGCTACCTATTGTAAAATTGATTTACTAAGTCGAAAACCTTCCCTGGCGTATTCGCAACAAATCATCAAAGTTTCATCGCAATCGGATGAATGGCATATGAACGCTTACGGGAATTTGTTTAGATGATTCGCGCGCCGTCACTCATTTGTTGAATCAACTCGCGCGCTACCTACTGTACAATATATTTACTAAGTCAGAAACCTTCCCCGCAGAGTGCACAAAAACTCACCCTAGTTTCATCACAATCGGATGAATGGTACATGAACGCAGATGGAACTTTGTTGAAACGGTTTGTGCGCCGTCACACATTTGTTGAAACTACTCGTGCGCAACCCATTATACAATGGACTTAGTAAATTAGAAACGTTCCCTGCAGTGTGCACAAGAACTCACCCAAGTTTCATCGCAATTGGATGAATTGTAGGCCTATAGGAACGCATACGGGACTTTGTTGAAGCGATTCGCGTGCCTTCGCTCATTAGTTGAATCTACTCGTGCGCTACCTATTGTGAAGTATATTTGCTAAGCCAGAATCCTTCCTTAGAGTGTACTCAATATCTCAGCCAAGTTTCATCGCTATCGGACTAATGGTATATGATCGCATACGTGACTTTGTTGAAACGGTTCGCGCGTCGTAGCTCATTTGTTGAATCTACACGTGCGCTGCCTATTGTAAAGTGGATTTACTCAGCCAGAAACCTTCCCAAAAGTGTACACAACATCTAACCCAAGTTTCATAGCTATCGGACGAATGGTATATGCATACAGGACTATCTTGAAACGTTTTGCGTGTCGTCACTCATTTGTTGAATCTACTCGTGCGCTATCTACTGTGAAATGTATTTACTCACCCAAGTTTCATTGCTATCGGACGAATGGTAGGCCTATATGAACACATACAGGACGTTGTTGAAACGGTGTGCGCGTCGTCGCTCATTTGTTGAATCTACTCGTGCGCTACCTATTGTAAAGTGGATATACTAAGCCAGAATCCTTCCTTAGAGTGTACTCAATATCTCACCCAAGTTTCATTGCTATCGGATGAATGGTATATGACCTTATACGGGACTTTGTTGAAACGATTCGCGTGCCGTCACTCACTTGTGTAATCTACTCGTGCGCTGCCTATTGTAAAGTAGATTTACTAAGCCAGACATCCTCTCTGGAGTGTACACACCATCTCACCCTAGTTTCATCGCTATCGGACGAATGGTATATGAACGCATACGTAGCTTTGTTGAAACGCTTCGCGCGTCGTAGCTCATTTGTTGAAATTACTCTCGCGCTGCCTATTGTAAAGTGGATTTACTAAGCCAGAAACCTTCCATGAAGTGTACACAACATCTAACCCAAGTTTCATAGCTATCGGACGAATGGTATATGAATGCTTACGGGACTTTCTTGAAACGCTTTGCGTGTCGTCACTCATTAGTTGAAGCTACTGGTGTGCTATCTACTGTGAAATGTATTTACTAAGTTAGAAACCTTCACGTAAGTGTACACAATATCTCACCCGAGTTTCATTGCTATCGTACGAATGGTATACGAACACATACGGGACATTGTTGTAACGCTTCGCGCGTCGACGCTTATTTGTTGCATCTACTCGTGCGCTACCTATTGTAAAGTGGATATACTAAGCCAGAATCCTTCCTTAGAATGTACTCAATATCTCACCCAAGTTTCATCGCTATCGGCCGAATGGTATATGAACGCATGCGGGACTTTATTGAAACGCTTCGCGCGTCGTCGCTCATTTGTTGAATCTACTCGTGCGCTATCAATTGTTAAATGGATTTACTAAGCCAGAAACCTTCCCTGGAGTGTACACAACATCTCACCAAAGTTTCGTCGCTATCGGACGAATGGTATATGAACGCATACGGGACTTTGTTGAAACGCTTCGCGCGTCGTAGCTCATTTGTTGAATCTAATTGTGCGCTGCCTATTGTAAAGTAGATTTACTAAGCCAGACACCTTTCCTCGAGTGTACACAACATCTCACCCAAGTTTAATCGCAATCGGACGAATGGTATATGAACGCATACGGGACTTTGTTGAAACGTTTCGCGCGTCGTAGCTCATTTGTTGAATCTAATCGTGCGCTTCCTATTGTAAAGTAGATTTACTAAGCCAGACACCTTTCCTGGAGTGTACACAACATCTCACCCAAGTTTCATCGCAATCGGACTAATGGTATATGAACGCATACGTGACTTTGTTGAAACGCCTCGTGCGTCGTAGCTCATTTTTTGAATCTACTCGCGCGCTGCCTATTGTAAAGTGGATTTACTAAGCCAGAAACCTTCCCTGAAGTGTACACAACATCTAACCCAAGTTTCATAGCTATCGGACGAATGCTATATGAATGCATACGGGACTTTGTTGAAACGCGTTGCGTGTCGTCACTTATTTGTTGAATCTACTCGTGCGCTATCTACTGTGAAATGTATTTACTAAGTTAGAAACCTTCCCTGGAGTGGAAACAACTTCTCACCCAAGTTTCATCGCAATCGGGTGAAAGGTTCACGAACAAATACAGGACTGTGTCGAAATGCTTCGCGCGTCGTCGCTCATTTGTTGCATCTACTCGTGTGCTACCTAATGTAAAATGGATTTACTAAGTCAAAAACCTTTCCTGGCGTGTACACTACAAAGCATCAACGTTTCAACGCAATCGGATGAATGGCATATGAAAGCATACAGGATTATGTTTGAACGATTCGCGCGCCATCACTCATTTGTTGAATCAACTCGTGCGCTACCTATTGCACAATGCATTTACTAAATCATAAACGTTCCCTGCATTGTACACAATAACTCACTCAAATGTCATCGCAATCGGATGAATGGTAGGCCTATATGAACGCAGATGGAACTTTGTTGAAATTATTCGCGCGCCGTCACTCATTCGTTGAAACTACTCGTGTGCTATCTACCTATTATACAATGGACTTACAAAATCAGAAACGTTCCCTGCAGTGTACACAATAACTCGCTCAAGTTTCATCGCAATCGAATGAATGGTATATGCACGCATACGGGATTTTATTTACACGATTCGCTCGCCGACACTCATTTATTGAATCTACCCGTGCGATTCCTATTGAACAATGTATTTACTAAGGCAGAAACCTTCCCTGCATAGTGCACAACAACTCACCCAAGTTGCATTGCAATCGGATGAGTGGCATATGAACGCATACGGTATTTTACTTATACGATTCGCGTGCCATCATTCATTTGCTGAATCTACTCGTGCGCTGCCTATTGTAAAATGGATTTACTAAGCTAGAAACCTCCCTCGGAGTGTACTCAACATCTCACCCAATTTTCATCATCTGACGGATGGTATATGAACGCATACGGGTCTTTGTTGAAACGCTTGGTGCGTCACCGCTCATTTGTTGAATTAACTCATGCGCTACCTATTGTATCGTGGATTTACTAAGCCAGAATCCTTACTTGGAGTGTACTCAATATCTCAACCAAGTTTCATCGCTATCGGACGAATGGTATATGAACGCATACGGGACTTTTTGAAGCGCTTCGCGCGTTGTCGCTCATTTGTTGAATCTACTCGTGCGCTACCTATTGTTAAGTGGATTTACTAAGCCAGAAACCGTCCTTGGTGTGTACTCAACATCTCACCCAATTTTCATCGCTATCTGATGGATGGTATATGAACGCATACAGGTCTTTTTTGAAACGCTTCATCACTCGTTTGTTGAATTTACTCGTGCGCTACCTATTGTATAGTAGATTTACTAAGCCAGAATCCTTCCTTGGCGTGTACTCAATATCTCATCCAAGTTCCATCGCTGTCGGACGAATGCTATATGAACGCATACGGGACTTTGTTGAAACACACCGCGCGCCGTCGCACATTTGTTGAATCTACTCATAGCTACCTATTGCAAGATGGATTTACTAAGCCAGAAACCTTCCTTGGAGTGTACTCAACATTTCATCCAAGTTTCATCGTAATCGGATGAATGGTATATGAACGCATAGGAGACATACACACCCACAGACAGACAAACTATCACGTAACATTGATTTTTAGCCTACTTTTCACATTTTGCAACAAGTAGTTCCGTGAAGAACTATACAGCCTATTTTCATATATCCTACTCATGTTAATTGCCACTATCAACATACAAAATTTAAGTTTAATTGCTGTAACAGATTCGTAGATATTGAGAACCGTCTAAATATTTCAGATGGTCGCCAGGTTGGATTTTTATTTTTGTACTATTACATTAAGATTATTGTTTACGTGTGGTATTCAAACTTCAATCGCATGATTAGAACACAAGAAGTAAAAACGAGATTTTAAAATTACGCACAGCAGCCCTCTTGTGGTTATGCAAACAATTGAAATAAATTACATGCCAGTGGATCAACATTTGTACAAGCATTTAAAATGCAACGTTTCACGGCACTCGGATAGTTAATTCGCGAAAAACGTCCATTTAAATATTTATACTTCGCGTCGCCGCCATGTTGGATTTGTGCTCACCAGGTTACTGAAAGTCCTATAGGTGAACATATGTTCCTAGTCTCTATGAACATAAAAAATCAGTTTGGTTGCTGTAAAAGATTCATAGATATTGAGAACCGTCTAAATATTTCGGAAGCTCGCCATTTAGGATTGTTATATGTATAGGCCATCGAGTTATGTACCATTCAAGGACAATTATAGCCTAGCTTCATTATTCAAACTTTCACTTCGATCGCATGATAACGACACAAGAAATAAAAAACTTAATTTTAAAATTTCGCACAGCCGCCATCTTGAGGTTATGTAAACAATTGAATTAAATTAGATGGCAGTGCATTACAATCTGCAAAATCATTTACTGCACCACATTTCACTGCGCTCAGAGAGTTAAATCACGAGAAAAGTCTATTAAAATATTTCAAATTCGCTTGGTCGCCATGTTCGTTTTGTACTTTACAGGTTTATGAAATATACATAGGTAAACTTGTATCAGTGCACTTTATCACTGTACAAAATTGCAGGGTGATATCTGTAATAGTTTCGGAGATATACAATGTCAGTGAAATATTTCGCAAAGCCGCCATTTTGAGGTTATGTAAACAATTGAACTAAATTAGACTCTAGTGCATTACAATGTGTATAAACATTTGCTGTACCAAATTCCATTACGTTTGGATAGTTAAATCGCGAGAAAAGTCTTTTTAAAAGTCTCAACTTCGCTTGACCGCCATGTTGGTTTTGTAGTCACCAGGTTTTTGAAAGTCTCATAGGTGAACTTCTAGTAGTGCCTTTTATCACCGTACACAATTTCAGGGCGATATCGGTAATAGTTTCGGAGATATTGCATGCTAGTGAAATATTTCGCACAGCCGCCAGGTTGGATTGGTGAGACGTAACAAAACTTGAAGGGCACGGTCGAGGTCGCCGGGAATAGTGCTATGAACTTACCGAGTTTCATTGAAATCGCTCCAGCCGTTTAGATTTTATTAGGCGGGGACACACACACACACACCTCACACACACACACACACACACACACACACACACACACACACACACACACACGCACACACACGGACAAAAGGTGATCTCATAAGCCTATTTTTTCAAAATTGAAAATAGGCTAAAAATGAGGAAAAAGTAGACTTATGAGATCGATCCGGGAAAATGTGTGTCTGTCTGTCTGGCTGGCTGGCTGGCTGGCTGTGTGTCCCCCCCCCCCCTACCAACTCCTAAACGGCTGCAGCAATCAAAACCAAATTTAGTATGCGTAAAGATGTGCACCGGAATATCTCACGTCCATATTTGAAAATGATGTCAGTGCTACCAACTGCTGAAAATACGCACTAGAAATTTGAGCTCCATGTTGGATATCTTGCAAGGTATGCATGGGAGCTATTCCAAAATTGGCACACATGTAGATAAGACTATTTCAGTTTAATTTCCAGGAGTCCAACCATGACAGTGTTGCCAAAATAATCGTAAGCCTTCTGATAGGTCCAATGTTTAAATCTACACTATCAATTGGATTTCAACCAAATTTTGTATGTAATATCTGTACATAAACAGATATGACTGCGCGTATTCTTAAGAGCCACCAGGGCTGCCAACTGTTAATAATTGCTCTCTTTATTTATTTATTTTATCCAAATACCAATATATCAGAAAGTATGCAAGCCAACAGCTTTAAACTATGCACACGTATATTCTGACATTTTAGATTAATTTGGAGTAACTTATATACGTCAGTTCTACCAACATGATTATAAGCCTGCAGATAGTACCAATTTTTAAATACATGTAACTTCCATACTATCAGTTGGATTTCAACCAATTTCGTATGTGCTATGTGTACCATAACAGATATGACTATACGTATTGTTAAGAACAATCAGGGCTGCCAACTGTTAATAAATGCTGTCTATATTTTTTTTACCCTAATATCAATATATCAGAAAGTATGCAAGCCAACAGCTCTATACTTTGCACACGTATAGCACGTGACATTCTAGATTAATTTGGAGTAATTAATACAAGGCAGTGCTGCCAACATGATTCTATGCCTGCTGATATGTCCAATTTTAAAATACATGTAACTTCTATACTAACAAATGGATTTCATCCAAAATTGGCACAACAAGATATCATAATATTTCAGATTATTTCTGACCAGCACACGCATGACACTGTTGGCAACATGCTTTTACGCGTGCTGATAGATCCAGTGTCTAACTGCATATAACGTCCATTGGACTTCAACCAAATTTTGTATTCTGTACCTTAAGAAATGGAACTAAGAATATATTCAGTCACCAGAGCTGCCAACTGTAGTGCTCTATTAGGCTACATTATACCAGGTATATTTTGAACTAATTAGATATTTCGATATTACCAACTTAATTTCGTCATTATTCTATATAGGTTCATATTCTGTAGAATAATCATTGGCATGAAAAGTAGGCTGTATAGTTCTTCACGGAACTTCTTGTTATATATATAGATAGATTGTTGTAACTTGGTAGGATAGTTTCTAAAGGTACAGTAATGCACATTTGCTTTGAGTTTCAATATAAATTTTGATAGGTAGATTTAAATTAATAATGCTCAATTTTCGAAAAAATATTTAGAACGAGAATTGAAACATTTTTGGAAAGAACAGTATCTATCTAACACCAACCCCAGAGCAATAATTATTGTCTGTCTACATCGTAACTACATGTAGAAAAAAATCAGCTTGGTCAAACAAAATCTTTGATGCAAGGAACTTTATTATAGGACCACTTTTTTTTTATAAAAATGCTCATTACATTAAAAACTAATGAAGGCACTTAATTATAAATCAGAAAAATAAATTCCAGCAACTCTCTATGCAAGTGTTTAGAATTTGGTAATGTTATGATGAAAACTGTGAAAGTTGAAAAATTCAGTCATACCTCCCCTTAATCATAATTAAAGGAATTGTTCGGTATTGACTTGAAACGTTAAATTAAGGAGTAATACAAAATTATCCACCGTAGTTAATAAACATACATTGAAAGGTAATACAGTACATTCATCCTACATATTGCGACCTCATTAAGGTCTTCTTCAGCGTATAGGCTATTAAGGGGAGCCGGAATGTCTTTTACTGTCCACGTTGATTTTCAACTTTTTATTTGCTATTTTCTCATGAATCATTAATAGGAACTAACTACATTTTTCAAAAATGTTCTTTAATGCTCTCGCCTTACGTTAATAAATGCTTTATGAAAGTTGATTTTTTTTATTTTTCGTGGATTTTTTAAAAATGGCGTAATTTTAAAACAATTTTCATGAGCATTTCCACTAGGCAAAATTAAACTAAAGTAAATTTAGGAAAATGGCTGTGTTAACAACGTAACACATATAAAACTTTCAGCTTTGCATGTTGAAAATTTGCGGAAAAAAGGAATTTATTAATTTAAGAAATGTATTTTAGCAAGAAACTGGTATCGACGATTTTACCGCTAGCTGAGGAAACGGCGACAATTTTGATTTTAGGATGAGGTATGCTCCGACACCACAACACCCATTTTTCTTTCTTAAACATGTGTTTTATGTCTATTGTTCAATAGAGAGGAATCTAGAGAGAAATCTAGGGAAAAATAGAAAGATAAATAATAATTTGTGGGTTTACTACTCGTAATAGGACGCACAGTTGTGGAAAGTACAAGGAAATAGTCTTAAAAATGACCATCAAGAAAATGAATGTACCGTTGGAAAGCCAAGGGTCCGTAGTTTAATATCACGAAAAAGATACAATTTTTAAAATGATGAAGATTTTCACCATTTCGGAGTCCCTTAAACAGAGCAAACTTATATTTTATAAAGAAAAATACGAGCATGTAATTCTAAATTCTTTACATAGATGCTTAGAAATCTAAGTTTTATCTTATAACCTAATTTCTTTTACATGTGTCTGAAAAGAAATTATCACGCTAATCAAATGTAACGTTAAGGGGGAACATACAACTTAAGGCGCCAAAACAATAACGATTTCGTATGATTGTGCCTGCCATAAATCTTGCACAACAATTATATACATTTCCAAGGAAACACACACATCTTTCTGTTGAAAAAAAATGTTCTAAATTTTCAAAATTTCAATCTTGACTACCCTTATCCATTCTTTAAAATTTGATCTTTGCTTGCGCTGACCTTCACCGTTTCCCTCTCATATCCCATGTCTATAGGAATGTTTGGACGTTTCTTTTTTTAAAGTGGGTGTTAAACCTTCCGCTACAAAATGAAACTCGCTCAAACCTTTGTGGCTTTAATTAGTATTTCTACAAAACGTTAAAAATATATTTTTGAGTTACCTCAGAATAAAAATGAAATAATAACGCTTAGTTAATTAATAATGTGGAAATGTACCTATAAACGGTGAGGGTCAGCACAACTCAAGAACCAAATTTTGAAAGAAAGAAAAAAATGGATAAAAATAGTTACGATTTGAATTGTTAAAATTTAGATCAATGCTTCTAACAGCAAGATGTGTGTGTTTCGCTGGAAATGTATATAATTGTTGTGTAAGAACTATGACAGGCACAGTTATAACAGGAATACTAAAATAGTTTTAAGCTACCGAAAAGCGGGGTTACTTTGTGACTGCAGTATTACTTTGTGACAGTGAGGCATCAACACACATATTTTAATTTCATACGTTGGTATCATGTCCTGGGGCCAATTTTCTCCAAGATTTCTCAAACACAGAATATTCTGCCACCTATTAGCGACTTTCCATACTTCATACTCACCTTATCTCTAAATAGAGATATAATCTCTGTGAGTCTTGATTTCCCGCGTTTATTATTGTGAAAATCTGTGTTGTAGAGGGTTATTGGTCCGATATATTGCATTACTGGTAGTTATAACTTGTTTTACTACTAAATGGCTCCCTTATGTGTAAATTTGAAGCGCGTGCGAAATTTGTAAATAGTGAAATCAAAAGGTTTTTTTCGGAACCGGCGCCTGCTGGGGTAACTTTATGACACACCGAAAAATGTTTCAAAGTGATCCCAATTAGTTTATAGCACAGAATTCAAAGAGTATTATTTATAAAACAAAGCAGTAAATATGCATCGAGTCGAATCCAAAGATATTTCACAAATAAGTTTGTAATATCAATGGTAAATGATTCCCCTTTATGGCTGAAGAAGCCGCGGAAGTATGACCGCCGAGTGGGTGTCCGCAATTATAGGAACTACACTGATGAAACATTGGAGGAAGTTTCAGATCAGATAAGGGAAAAGGATATTTGACTGCGTAGTGCTGCAGAAAAATACCATTATTCACAGGAACTCTCTGTGGATGAAATTAAAAGAAAAACATCCGATGTCGCACGGGGGACCAAAAATCTTTAGTGATGATTAAAAAAATGCATTTGCATTCGCTATGGCCACTTTTGTTTTCCCCGTCATAACATATGACTTGCGATGTGTGGTGAAATCATATTTAGACCGCAGAGGACGAAGGATCGATTGTTTTAAGAATAATTTGCCTAGGCCGGACTGGATAAAATCTTTGATATAATTTGATAATATTCGGTAATAATAATATTATCATCATAACTTTTGTAAACATTATCTCACTACCTGCAATATCTATTCGTCCAGTAAGGTCTTACTTTATGACATGGAGGCTGTATCTCATTGTTTTCCTTGAAAAATTGAAGTGTCACAAAGTTACCCTGACCCATGGGGTAACTTTGTGACACTTTATTTTGAAAATATTTCGTAATGCATGCGAGAAAATGCAACCATATTTTCCTTGATTAAAGAGAAAGGTTCCAGTTTCGATTGCGTGTCACCGAAAGAGTGCAATGACAAATAGTTAAGCTTTAATTTAAATAAAACCCTCAAAACTGTCACAAAGTAACCCCACTTTACGGTATATTAAACAATTTAAGTACGGTATATTTTTCAAAGTTGTTGAACATAACTACAGTATGTATGTATGTCTACCCCTTATTATTCCCGTTTTCCTACGGGGTCGGGGATGAGATGCGATGGAAGTCTTTGTGGCGATGGTTTTTACGGCCGGATGCCCTTCCTGACGCCAACCTGATGAGAGGATTTAATGAGAGATGAAATGAATGATGGTGAATGAAACTGGGCAAGGATGTGGAAGGAAGCGGCCGTGGCCTGTCAGAAGGTACCGTCCCAGCATTTTCCTGGTGTTGAAAATGGGAAACCACGGAAAACCATTTCAAGGACGGCCGACGGTGGGGCTCGAACCCACGCGTCTACCGAATCAGCAGAGAGCTTGGCCCCATGACCTAATGCTGCGCTTTAGCCAGCGTAGCCACTACTGTCGGTTGAACATAACTACAGAATTACCCTAATTGTCTAAGAAACTTAGGAAACATTGTTAAATCTGACAATGTCTTTTTTTTTGGTTAGATTTAATGATGTTTCTTAAGTATCTCACCTCCTGGAAGAAGGTCTTAGTGACTGTGATGATCGGCGTTTACTTTACACAGTGATGCAGAAAAGGAAGGTGGATATCTGTCAGATGTGGGAGCGATGGCAGGTGTATCTTCGAGGAGGTAAGATAATTGTGTGTATTTTTTAAAAATGTTTCCTAAGCTTCTTACACAATTATGGTAGTACAGTGTTATAATTATTACCAACAACATACAAATTAAATGAAATTGTTTATCGTTACATATACAGTAGAACGTCGTTTATCCGGACTAATTGGGACCGAAAGTGTTCCGGATAACGATTTCCCCGGATAATCGAACATGTGTTCATTCCATAGGGAGGAACACCAAGTTTCTCATTTAGTTACAACGCTTTCTCACATATAAAAGGTCCATAAATGGGATATCCCTTACTTCGTGTCTGAATAACCCATAAGTACGCCACTTCTTCCAATTTTTCATTCGTAATTGATCTCATGATTTTTCTCTTTTCAGACCCTTCTTCACTATCTAACTTCGATGCATAATTCAGAATTTCACCTTTTCGGTTCTTCAAATCATTATTGATTTTCCAACACTCTAAGTTTTCACTAGGCAACTGCACACATTCACCTTTATTCAGTTCATTAATTATCTCCATCTTATTCACAATCGATAAAACATTGCGATTTCGCTTTTCCTTTTTGCCACTCGTAGAAGCAATTTTCACACCGTAATACAGTACAGTTTTACGCACTCTCACTTACTGTAACACGTTGACACATTATAGAGTAAGCAAACTGTAGAGGATAACTGAGACAAAAATTGAAAACGGGAACCGACTCACTACTGTAGGCAGTGCGCACTTCCGCATAACAAAAGTTAGCGCGCGGCGCCGTCAATTCTTTTCTTGCTCGTCCGGATAATTGACGTTCCGGTTGTTTGACGTCGGGATAAACGACGCTCTACTGTAATTAGTTTAAGACTCTATGTTCAGGTTTTAGAATAATATGTTCGTATTTCTTTTATTAGGGTTTGCTATATTTAATATAAGCTGAAGAAGGCCTTAATAAGTTCAAAATATGTACTGAATTATCTTTTATGTTCGACCCTCACTATTATGTGTCAGATAACTGTATCATAATGATGGTCATTATAACACTGTTTTCCATTATGATACAGTTTCTCCAGCCAATCAGTGCTCGTTCATTGACCAATTAGGTAACGATAACTTCGCGCATGCGCTCAAAATCCAACATGTCGGACATAAACACAACATCGAACTATAAAAAATTACCAACATGGAATACCCACCGTCCATATGTTCGCGTAAATAAACTGGCGAATATGAGACAAGAAATAGCAATGTACCTTAAAATCACCAACACTAATTTCTACACAGCGCATTGTCTTCAAATGACTGCGGTGACAATATTACTGAGGGACGGCTGATGTAAACATATGGCTGCATATGGCATTGCAAGCCCACAGAGCGCATGCGTCGGTCGTTCAAAGCTCTTGAAAGACAAAGATATAACACCCAACGCTCGCTCTGCGATCACAAAATTCCAGTAGCTGACTCTCAACAGATATTTATGAATATTTATGTTAAAACATATAATAAAGTTATAATTATCGTCGAACATAAACAGTCGTATGCAACTCGCCTATAATGGTAATTAAGACACTCGTATGGAAATTATAAAACTCGCATACGCTCGTTTTATAAAAAATACTCGTGTCTTAATTATAGCCATTATAGGCTCGTTGCATAATGTACTATTAATAAATATGAATTGACTACGGTGGATAATTTTGTTTTACTCCTCAATTTAAGGTTTAAAGTTATATAACACTAGCACAATCTTTATCATCGTTGACGGATTCATACAGTACTGCAAGGTCATATCCCTGTCACCGAAGGAGAGAAACAGATGCCCTATGACAGAAAAATGTGGGAGAGTCGTGCCTTCTAATAGCTAATAGTGGAGTCAATTATTATAGACCCGACAGCCAACGGATTACTAGGCGGTTTCAAACGAAACGGCATGCGATTGATCCTAAGCCTTAATGTTTCTCGCCTAGCAGGGGGCGATTTTATAAGGGTTAGGGGCTTTAAGTGGAAGTTGGCTCTTAAGTTTCTCTCTCCAAGACAATAGTTATACAGCAACAGTATTTTTAAATCACGAGGGACGTCTGTTGTTGAGAGGAAGGAAACCGACACAAAACCCTCATAACTAAATGGGCGGGACTGAGCGGTAGGGTTGTTGTTTGAGTCTTCAGTGTTTTGACTGGTTTGATGTAGGTCTCCAGCCTCCCTGTCCTGAGCTAATAGTTTCATCTCTGCATAACTACCACACCCTACATCCAAGGCAATCTGTTTAACATATTCTAACCTTGGCCTACCACTACCGTTCTTGTCCTCACCCCTTCTTTCCATAACCAACTTTGCTATTCCTGGGTTTCTTAGTATGTGTACTACCAACCTATTTCTTCTCTTCATTAGCAGCCACCAGAAACATCTCTCCTCTCACACTCATTTGTAACCCTATTTACCCACCTGATCTTCATCATTCTCCTGTAGCACCACATTTCAAACGATGCATTCTCCTCTTTTCTGCTGCTCCAACTGTCAAAGTTTCACTTCCATAGAGTTGGTTGGTTCTTAAGTTTAGGGGCTGCGACAACGCGGTCATGTAGCCCCGTGTACTTTGGGTGGGTGTAGAATCTGTCGGATAACCGGTGTTAATTGTGATGACTGTATTAGTGTGTGTTATCTGTTTTTTTTAATTCAAGTAAGGACTGCAGACTTTTGAATTTTTCAAATAGTTCCTACCTTTGCCACCAAACGCCACCGTCAACTACTACTAGTTCAGAATTTAGATACTAGACGCCACCGCAGTCGGCTCTTGGCAACGAACGTAGGAGCCTAAGAGCGTTGTTTACATTCTTAACCTATACAATTTAGCTTCACACAGGTGAAATTAGTGGAAGGTTCTTTAACATGCCATACATATATGACATGGGGCCGCCGGCTTTACTTCCCCTCCGAAGGAAGGCATACTGAGGGATTTTTAACGCTCTTAAAAAATCCGACGACTTCGGCCGGATTTGAACCCGCGATCTTGGGCATAGAAGCTCAGCATGCTACCGACTACGCCACCGACTTCCATAGAGTACCACGCTGCAGACTAAGGAATCCAAAAATTACTTCCTAATACCTAAATCTATATTCCATGTGAACAGATTCCTTTTTAGTCTAAATGCTTTCCTTTCCTGTGCGAACATAGGCTTATGAGATCACCTTTTGTCCGTGTGTGTGTGCGTGTGTGTGTGTGTGTCCCCACCTAATAAATTCTAAACGGCTGGAGCGATTTCAATGAAACTCGGTAAGTTCATAGCACTATTCCGGGCGACCCCGACCGTGCCCTTCAAATTTTGTTACGTCTCACCAATCCAACATGGCGGCTGTGCGAAGTATTTCACCAGCATTCAATATCTCCGAAACTATTCCCGATATCACCCTGTAATTTATTATGGTGATAAAGGAAACTACTAGAAGTTCACCTATGTGACTTTTGAAAAACTGCTAACTACAAAACTAACATGGCGGCCAGGCGAATTTGCGACTTTTAAATAGATATTTCTCGCGATTTAACCAACCAAACGCAATGAAACTTCGTACAGTATATGTTTATACACATTGTAATGCACCGACATCTAACTTCCTTCAATTGTTTACATTACCACAAGATGGCGGATGTGCGAAATATTTCACCGGCATTCTATATCTCTGAAACTATTAGCGGTATCACCCTGAAATTTTGTACGGAGATAAAGGGCACTACTGGAAGTTCACTTATATGATTTTCAAAAACCGGTTAACTTAAAATCGAACATGGCGACCAAGCGAATTTGAAAATTTAAATAGACCTTTCTTGCGATTTGATGTTCCAAACGCAATGCAATCTGGTACAGAAATGTTTTACACATTGTAATGCACTGTTATCTAATTGAGTTCAATTGTATACATAACCTCAAGATGGCGGCTGTGCAAATTTTAAAATTAAGTTTTTATTTCTTGTGTCGTAATCAAGCGATCGATGTGAAAGTTGAATAATGAACCTACGCGATAATTTTCCTTTACTGGTACATGACTCTATGGCCTATACATTTAACAATCCATCATGGCGACCATCTGAAATATTTAGACGGCTCTGAATATCTACGAATCTCTGATAGCAATCAAACTGATTTGTTTAATGTTCATTGGGGCTATGAACTTAAGTTCACCTATAGGACTTTAAATAACCTGGTGATCACAAATCCAACATGGCGGCGACGCGAAGTATAAATATTCACATGGACATTTCTCGCAATTTAACCATCCGAGTGCAGTGAAACTTGGTACAGTAAATCCTTATACGAATGTTAATCCACTAGCATCTAATTTATTTCAATTGTTTCCATAACCACAAGATGGCAGCTGTGCGAAATTTTAAAATCTACTTGTTACTTCTTGTGTCCTAATCATACGATTTAAGTTTGAATGCTACACGTACACAATAATCTTCATGTAACAGTACGTAACTCTAGGACCTACATATATATAATCCAACATGGCGACCATCCGCAATATCTATTACAGCAATCAAACTGAAATTTTGTATTTTGATAGTGGCAGTTAACAAAGTAGGATATATGAAAATAGGCTGTATAGTTCTTCGCGGAACTACTTGTTATATCCTCTTTCCTTTGTCCATCACTGGTTATTTTTCTTCCTGACTAACGGAAGTCTCCAACTTCCTTAAACTTTTCACCTGCCAATTTAACGTACATGGGGGTTTCTGATTTATTTCGGCTGCATTCCAATATTTGTGTTTTACATTTGTTGACTTGCATCATGATTTCTTTCCTCAAGGCAGAATCCATACTATTTAAAAACTAATTCAAATCCTCTGGTGTGTCGGATAAGATGACGATGTCATCAGCAAATATCAGGGTTGAGATTATTTCTCCTTGAATCTAAACTCCTACTTTGAATTTTTCTCCAATTTCCTTTATTGCTTGTTCAAAATATAGATTGAAAAGTATGGGTGATTAGTTGCAGCCTTGCCTTACACCTTTCTGAGTACCAGCTTCTCTCTCATGTCCTTCGGCTCGAATAACTGTTGTCTGGTTTATGTATAGATTGTAAACACTCTCCTATCCCTGTACTTTATTCAAATTGTTTTCAAAATGTCGAACAACTTACTCCAATCATCTCTACTATATCAAAAGCCTTTTCTAAGTCTACAAACGCCATGAACATTTTCTTATCCTTCCTTATTCTAGCTTCCAAAATCAGCCTAAGACTTAGTACAGCTTCCCTTGTTCCTATGTTTCTGCTGAAGCCAAACTGGTCTTCACTCAACTCTCTTTCTTGTAAATTATTCTAGTCAGGATCTTTGAGGCATGGGTGATCAAGCAGATTGTACGGTAATCTTCACAACTGTCAGCTCCTGTTTTCTTCGGTATAGGGATGATAACATTCTTCTTGAAAACAGAGGGTACCTCACCTGTCTCATAAATCCTACACACTAAGTGAAATAACCTGATCAGACCTTCATCACCTACCGGTATGCAGCGTAGCAACTCAATCGGTATATAACCTATACCTGGTGCTTTGTTCCTGCTTAAGTCTCCCAAAGCGCTGTTACATTCTGATCTCAATATTAAATCTCCTTTCTCATCCTCATCAATTTCCTCTTACCTTTCAATTACAGTACATGATTCTCAATCACCTTTCCCTTATACAAACACTGTAACTTATGTAAGCTTTTCATCTCTCAACCTTCTCTTTCCTATCTGTTCGAAGTTTTCCATCTGAGTCCTTAATATTACAGCACTTAGTCTTCCTTTCCCCAAAATTACTCTTAATCCTTCGATAAGTTGTATCTACTTTTCCTAATTTCAGACATCTCCTTTACTTTTGAAAATTTTATACTTTAGAGACTTGTCCTTTTTAGGACAATGGACGCCTATGTTATATTTCTCCCTGAAAATGCCTCGGTACTCTTGTTCCCTAACTGGGGAGGAGATCTTGTATAACATATAACTGTGTTCCACAAGGCTCGTGAAGATGCAGCCAACGCTGGTGCGTGTAGGTCGACGACCTGTGCTGTGGCATTGAGCTCGCTAATTAGAAGATAATTGTTAATTGTTAATTCATTTTAGGGACTTGGGGCTTCTTGGTCATCAGGTCCATGTAGTTGGGCGTGTGTCGAACAAGTCTGATAACCTGTATTCATGTGGAAACTGTAAGAGTGTGTGTCACTTAGTACGGACAGGGATGCCCAGGTGCCCCGGGACTTGAAGTAAGGTACTATCCCGGCATGTGCCTGGAGTGAGAATGGAAAAACCCCGGGGAATATTACTCTCAGGATAGCCGGCCTTCGAACTAGCGATCTCCGAACTTGCTGCAGCTGCCCTCGCGGCTGTGGTGCAGGATTTAGTGAGCACGGCTACGCCACGGGACAATGCGAGAAGCTACTTCTCCTGAAATGTTGGTTTAGCAATGAGTTAACTGGCAGCAACACATACCTGGACTCCCTGGTGTTCCCGTACATGCCTAATCAGTGCAGTTAACATGCTATTCAAATATGGGATGGGGCGATCTGCTCTTCGAACCCCACCGTCGGCCATGCTCGAAACAATTTTGCAAGGTTTCCCATTTACAACTCCAGGACGGTACCTTCTAATATGCCACGGCCAATTTCTTCCAATTCCTTGCAGAGAGTCATTCACCTTCATTCATTTCATCACTCATTATTATGGCGCCAGGAAGAGTATCCGCACTTAAAATGATCCGCCTCTCAGAAATTCTTCCCGTCTCATCCCCAGCCCCTTTGAAACGGGAATAATATAGGGAAGACATACATGCATAATCGGCTTCGGTAGCATAGTCGGTAGCATGCTGAGTGCTATGCCCAAGATCATGGGTTAAAACCTGGCCGAAGTAGTCGGGTCTTTAAGAGTGTTAAAATCCTTCAGTATGTCTTCCTTTGGAGGTGAAGTAAAGCCGGCGGGCCCATGTCATAGATTTATGGCACGTAAAAGAACCTACCATTGAAATTGGTAGTGTGTAGCAAAATTTGTAGGTAATATTTGGTTAGTTAGAAACGCTCTATCAAGTTCCAACGTTCGCCGCTAGGTGTTAGTGACAGTAGCATATCGTAGCCAAAGTTGAACTTCTTGGGAGCCCTTGGGCGTTCAATCGAAAATACCCAGCTATGGCCGTTGACTGCAATTCATATATACATAAATAATTGTATTTCGGTCTGCACATTTTAAATTTTCGGCTGAATCTTGATATTTATCTCGGACGAGGTGTATAGTGATCAAAAATATTGGCAATTTTATTTTTGTCTACTTGTCTGTAAGTTTGTTGTGGATTGAAGCAAAACTAACAGACACGTTTGAGTTGGGCCCACGTCACGGTCAAAACATTCCTCTGTGGATTCGCGTCCATCCCGAAGGGTCGGGGTCTAGTTGGACCCCTGGTAGGGTTACCAACCGTTTGGCTTTTGCCGGACATGTCCTGATTTTGATTCATTTTGGTTATGTCCAGCCAGCATTTCTAATTTATCGAAAATGTCCGGCATTTTTCGTTACAAGGTTGCTCATCTTGAAGTTGGTTGGTTTCTCAGTTTAGGGGCTGCGACAACGCGGTCATGCAGCCCCGTGTACTTTGGGTGTGTGTAGAATCTGTCTGATAACCGGTGTTAATTGTGATGTCTGTATTAGTGTGTGTATCTGTTTTAATTCAAGTAAGGACTGCAGACATTGAATTTTTTCAAGTAGTTCCTACTTTTGCCACCAAACGCCACCGTCAATGACCAACAAGTTCAGAACTTAGTAACCAGATGCCACCGCAGTCGGCTCTTGATGACGAACGTAGGAACCTAAGAACGTTAGTCAAATGTTTAACCTATACAATTTAGCTTCACACAGGTGTAATTAGTGGAAGGTTCCTTAACATGCCATAAATCTATGACATGGGACCGCTGGCTTTACTTCCCCTCCGAAGGAAGGAATACTGAGGGAGTTTTAACGTTCTTTAAAAATCCGATGACTTCTAGAGGTTTTAGGCTGAAGACAGCCTGTTATTGCATCGTACATCAACTCATTGTGCTACTTCCGAGGGTGAAGATAAGTAATCAGAAAGGAAAAGAATCAGTGAAAGGAATGTTTCTTGTGAAGTTCAATGTCTAAGATAAGTCGTGTAAAGAATTTTATAAATATGTGCTTCTAGAAAATATTTCGCGTCTTCTTTCAAAAGTGGATTCTGTTGAAGAATACAGCTTCAAGGAAAATACAGAGAGTCCAGTTTGTATGTATCAAAGACCCTCGCTAGTCCGCTCACCCGCGGCGCGAGCCTGTCTCCCGCGGGCGAGCGGGCTAGCGAGGGTCTCCGATACATACAAACTGGACTCTCTGTAACTGCAGCCAGGACTGATCATTAAGTAAGACATTTCCTTTCATACAAAATTATGTGTAATATATGAATCATTTTGTTATCGATTGAACTTGTCAGGCATTGGGTTTCTTGATTTGTTAATGTCCATTTGCTTGTTTTTATTTTAATGACCGTCTTTGATATGTTAACAAGAGAAAAAATTACATTCCAGAATCAAAGAAATGAAAATCCACAGCCTGCTTCCAGTCGACCGACTGGGTCAGGGAATGGAATAAATGAAGCCCCCATCTAGCGGCGAGGATATGAACTGTGCCGGCTGCCGAAGCCTGTCGCACTCCCCTGTGGCAATGATTAAATGAATGACAGATGAAATGAAATGATAGTGGAGAGTGTTGCTGGAATGAAATTTGTGATAGGGAAAACCGGAGTACCTGGAGAAAAACCCGTTTGGCTCCGCTTTGTCCAGCACAAATCTCACATGGAGCGACCGGGATTTGAACCAAGGATCCAGCGGTGAGAGGTCGGCGTGCTGCCGCCTAAGCCACGGAAGCTCTTACATTCCAGAACCGAAGACAATTATTGAAATTATTGCATCCCCATTAACGATTACTATTGTGTGCATGTCCACCCCTTATTATTCCCGTTTTCATTTCATCGAAGACGGGGATGAGATGCGATTTAACCCCCCCCCCCACTGATACGGGTGGTTTTTACGGCCGGATACCCTTCCTGACGCCAACCTCATGAGAGGAGTTAATGAGAGATGAAATGAATGAAGATTAATGAGAATGTGCAAGGATGTAAAACGGAAGTGGGCGTGGCCTATCAGAAGGTACCATTCCAGCATTTGCTTGGAGTTGAAAATGGGGAAAATCACGGAAAACCATTTCAAGGACGGCCGACAGTTGAGCTCGAACCCATGTCTACCGAGTCCACAGATAGCTTGGCCCCATGGCCTAGAGCTACCGCTATCAGTCCATTTAACGATTACTGTAATAACGTCTTAATTTAGTATTTATAATAAAACATTAATATTAAATAACCTAACCTAATCAATGATCTCTGTATTAAACTGGATGTCGCTCTCCCTATCGTTCTTTACTTTAATGCATGAGGCCAGGATTTTTGGCGCAGTTTCTCCAGGTAATGTTGGCTAATGCTCTGATAAACTTAGTATTATGAACTGTAATATCGCTGTAACACAATTCCCTTTTACCATAGATGTGCATTCATGCCTATAATATCATATATATTATTTCAGTAGAATAGATCCCTCCTGCGGCGCTCACAAGCGACCGATCGTCACAAATGAGCATTCAAATGAAAGTGAATAGACATTAGCAGTGGTGGATTGCACTCTAATTTAATAAATATCTATGATTTCTTTAAAAAATTACTTTAAAAATGAACGAAGTGTGCGTTTTGCATATACTGTTTCTGTAGGAAAATACGCTCCATAATTGCAGTCCACTTCACATTTTGGCCGCTGTGACGCCTGTTTCATGTCATTTTAACATTCTGAGGTCTTTCCTTTGTCATTTTGCATGGATTTCAGAAACAGTAAATCAAAGGAATGAGTACCGTACTCAAATCGTGTAATAACCCCTGGCACTACAGCCCGTGAGGGCCTAGGCCTACCGAGCGACCGCTGCCCAGCCATTTGGCCTGCAGATATTGGGGTGAAGCGTGATCAGCGCATCGGGTACCCTCGGCCGTTAAACTTGGTTTTCGTGATCAGGGTGCTGCCTCACTCTCAGACAGCTACTCAATTGTCCTCACGAGGCTGAGTGCACCCCGTTCCAGCCCTCACGTCAGTTTCTAAAATCCCTGACGGAGCCGGGAGAACCTGGGGCGTCCGGGTGAGAGGCAAGTGCGCTACCCCAACACTATGGGGCCGGCACTCAAATCGTATAATTTCATAAATATTGAAAAACCGGTGAGTGTTATGATGATTCAATTTTCAGTGATTGCGTTCTTAAGTTAGGGAACGTAGCACTTGGAATTCTAACTGAAATGCCAATAGTGTTCTATAATCATTTGGTTGAAATAAAAACATACCAACCTTTCTCCTTAAGTGTCTCATTATAAACCTATTGGGGAAAGTGTGGTTTATGAACATGCGAGATTTCTCGCACGGGTCTGCTAGTTATGTAGTAAATCAACAATTTGCTGCTCGATGTTGAAATTAGTGGATTAGCTCGATTACCTTCGCCTGGTGTTGCGGCAAAAATCAGCCTCGCTATCGTAACACGTAGTTCGAAATCCAGTAGTGGTGGAGATCAATAACTCAACCTAACCCAGGTTAGACGGTAATCCGCAAAAGGTATATTTTGACCGTGGGCCCTATACAAACGAGTCCGTGATTACTGAGGGCAGGTCCATGGGACAACCTCAAACCTCCCTCCGAGCTGACCATGGGACTAACTCAACCGTCCTTTTTATGGGCAAAACTGACCGTGGGCCCCACTCAAACGAGTCCGTGACTACTGAGGCAGTTCCATGGGTAAAGCCCTGCGCTGATGCGGATATCCGAGAATTCTTTCGCCATGCGGATATAGTTAGCATGGCTGTGCGGATAGCGGATAAGTTGCGGATAATGTTCGGAGTAAATTTGCGGATAGTTTTTAGAATACAATCCGAACTTTTTGAATTAACATTACTAAGACCCGGATGTTTATGACATATAGTAATGATTTTCCGTTATGTTTTTGATGTGTAACATCTGGATATTTTTGTGGGAGTGATTTTGAAAAATGGGACGGAAGTGGATCGGAACGATCGAGGTGGCACCAGCTCGTTCGATCGAATGGAAGTGTAAGATGCACTACCAACTCGATCGATCGATCCAGCTGGCAGTGGTAAGATCCAGCTGGCAGTGGTAAGAGAAACAATGAGCGCGCGGTGTCAGAAATTGATACCATGACGTACTCTCGGTCATGTGGAATGTATATGACATACTGAACGATAAACGCTCATGCGAACTCTGGTGTCAAGTGATTGAAACAAAGCACATGGTACATGTTCGAAGTCTTCGTATCAGTATTTAAATGGTAAAATGCCTTAATATCAAACATTGTAAGTAGTCGGCAATGCCGGTATTATGTTTCTGCACAATGGCTATTCAAATACTAAACCATATAACGGTAATGCAGTCATCAATATAATATAATCGTTGTGGCTATACAAGCATTGATAAAGCCTTCACGAACTATTGCTGAATACATCCTCTTTACTCACAAGAGGGCCTATTCATAAGGCATTTTAAACTCAATTTCACGAAGGAACGTTATCGAAACAAGCAAAATATAAATGAAACTTAATTCCGTAATGCAGTATTAATGGAACGTAGAAATAAGTCACCATCTTGTGCACAATATTTGCATAGTCGAAATAGCCGTGGTGTTACCGCCTATGACTGCGAATCTAGATATCTCGGGTTCGAATCCCGGACGGGGTAGATATTTTTGCTACCAGATTATCATTTTATACGATATTTATCATATCAATATGACTCATTTTAACAGAATCCATATGAAATTACGTGTTGGTCTGTGAATCAAGAGGACCTGTTTATAAGGAATTTAAGGTTATGAGCGGTGTCGCGTCTATTAATCTAGTTGATCCATATCGTATTCTTTATTTAGGCTGGTGCTGGTCGAAACTACAAATCATCTAATAAAATGAGTTCCGTATTATAAACTACAATATCTGTAAAACACTCCCTTTTACAATAGATTAATATTTGTGCCATTAATAGTATAAAATACCGGAGTATCAACAATTTCATGTGAGGTTTCTTCTATGTCAGATGTTACACATCATATGCGACTACTGTAAGGCTGGTTTTTTTTTTCACGACAAATGTAAGATGATTTACGCTAATCTCATTCAATTTATGTCATTAAGCACAATTAACACTCCGAAGTGAAAAGGATTGTAACTCTGGCTGTACAACATTCATTTTAAACATAGAACTGCACATACATAGCCAAAGGAAACGACTTTCTCCTAAAACTAAATGTTTTGCTTTAATATATTATCTAATTGAAAATATTATTGTAATGCCAGTGGATTCGGATAACAAACGTGTGGATGCAGATAAAGGTCATGCGGATGCGGATAACAGTTGTACGGATGCGGGGCGGATGCGGATAACGTTTTGTTTATCCGCGCAGGGCTCTATCCATGGGACTAACTCGAACCTCCCTACGATCTGACCATGGGACCAACTCAACCGTCCTTCTTATGGACAACACTTACCGTGAGCCCAACTCAACATCGCCCAAACTAACAGAGTGAAAGGCATAACAAGTGGCATTTGAGTAGAAGGCATTCCCAGAATAATACTACGCTATACACTATTGGGGTCAGAATGTTAAGAGGAAGCCTTTAACTACACAATACACGATCGTATTGAGTGACAAATGGACGCTTACGTGTATTGTAAACAGATGAAAGGTAGAATATTAATACGTCTCACCCATGTGGGACTCTGAATTATTGGCAAAAACTAATGCCCGGAGATAGAACTACGAGCAACTAGCCTACTGCAAAATTTCATGAACATTGATCCAGTAGATCAATAGTTTATTTTGGAGAACGAAAACTTACACACACGGACAAAATCAATCTCATAAGCATATATTTCATAAGATGATGAAAATAGGCTATAAATCTCAATTTAAAATTCTTATTAAATATTTTTTTCTTTTCTTCTTCTTAGTCGTTTACCCTCCAGGTTGGTGGAACCCACGGACTCAGTGAGGGAACTCACCACTACCGCCTCTACGGGCAGTGTCCTAGAGCTGGGAACATCTAATCGGAGTGGATACAACTGGTGAGGTGTGATCGGCACCTCGCCCAGGCGGCCTCACCTGCAAAGCGAACAGGGGCCTCATGAGGGAAGGTAATGGAAGGTCAGGATGGATAGGCAAGGAAGAGGGAAGGAGGCGGCCGTGGCCTTGAAGAAGGTACCATCCCGGCATTTGCCCGAAGACGAAGTGGGAAACCACGGAAAACCACTTCAAGGATGGCTGAGGTGGGAATCGAACCCCCTCTACTCATTTGGAACACCCGAGGCTGAGTAGACCCCGTTTCAGTCCTCATAACACTTTTCAAATTTTGTGGCAGAGCCGGGAATCGAACCCAGGACCTCCGGGGCGGCAGCTAACCGTGCTGACCGCTACGCTACGGAGGCGACATTAAATAATAATAATAATAATAATAATAATAATAATAATAATAATAATAATAAATAACGAAGTGAAAGGTATAACAAGTGGAAACAGAGGGATTTGTTGTACCTACTCAAGACCAAGTTGTGTTACTCGCAGCTATCGAATATTTATCAGCAAAGATCCAGCAACAGAGAGTGAGTAGTGTCGCCGCTGTGGCAAATGTAGTGAGACCATTCAACACACTATATTAGGTTGTTCCCTCCTTGCCAACACTGACTACAAACATAGACACGATCAAGTTATAAACATTATCCACCAGAAACTAGCCTTGAAGTACAAACTTCTTCAAAGCTCCGTCGCCTATAGAAAATACGCACCATCCGCAGTACTCGGAAATGCCATACACGAACTCTACTGGGACAGAGGAGTTGTGACAGATGTTGCCTTCAGTAACAACCCACCAGATATCATTGTCATCAATAAAGAAATAATATTTTTTAAAGAAATTATAGATATTTATGAAATTAGAGTGCGATTCGTCACTGCCAGTGTCTATTCTCTTTCATTTGAATACTCATTTGTCACGATCGGTCGCTTGTGAGCGCCGCAGGAGGGGTCTGTAGGCCTACTACTGAAATAATATATATGATGTTATTGGATGTACGTCCCTTTTAACTACTGTGGCTTTTAGAGACGCCAGGGTGCCGGAATTTTGTCCCGAAGGGGATCTTTAACGTGCCAGTAAATCTACTGACACGGCTCCCTCGCGTTTGCGCGCCCTCAAATGCCAGCTGACTGCGCCAGGCTACGAACCTGCAACCTAGAGCCCAGCAAGCGAGAACGTTACCGCTGAGCCACGCAGCCAGTCCATCAATAAAGAACATCGAAAAGCATTACTGGTAGATATTGTATGCCCCAATACAAGAATCATCCGAACAACAGTTGCTACTTAAATATCTAAGTACACAGAGCTGGCAATTGAGATAAAGCAGATGTGGAAACTTGAGTCGGTGACTACAATAATTATTGTGTCATGTAGGCCTATTGGTGTTATATCCAAAACCCTCCACAGTACTTTTAGTATTGAATCTGCATCAGCAGATATACTGTATATTGAACTACAGAAGGCAGTTCTTCTAAACACCTGCCATATCGTCAGGAAATTCCTTGGCGTAAATGCTCGAGTCCTTCACTCAGCAAGACTCGAAGATGATTCAGATGGAAACTTACCTCATCCTACAAATGCAGGAGACTCATGAAGAGTGCGGGCACGAAATTAATGTAATATGAGGTTCCTGATCCTGTACAGTGTAATTTACACATACTAGCGGACCCGTGCGAGAACTCTCGCATAATGGGTTGTGTGCGCCCCATGTGTACAGACTACCCGCCCGGCTCTAGTGCTATGCTGGCTGGACGCGGCACAGTTCTGCCAAAGGCTATCGTCTTGTTTATTTGTTTCAAAGCACTTTATAAACAAATAAATATATTTCCGTTGACTTCTCAAGAAATGCAAGAATTTCCCAGTACTGTACTATTGAGACGATTTGGAAGATTTTGGTGCAAACCACACCTTCTAACTCCCTCAGGTTTAGGAGCTTGAGATTTGTGAAACATACATCTTAGCGTATTATATAATAAGATTGAATTTCAGTACAGATGGTTCCTTGCTAAGGCTGAACCAGGCTGTAACTTACAGTGTAACCGGGTATTTGCCTTGATCATGATATCAATAATAATAATAATAATAATAATAATAATAATAATAATAATAATAATAATAATATCGTATAGCCTCGGGTGCCGGGTGCAAGCTTTGTTATTTGACACCCAGAGGGCAGCTTGAATGTCGAACTTGGTTGTTTCTTGAAGCACTATGAAAGTCAAGGAGGTTAGATATCTAAGCTTCTTGACACTATAGCGCTTTCTGGTAGAGAAATGAGGAACTTTGTGTTGGCGGAAAATCACGAGATTAATTTTGCCACTATGAACACGGCTTACAGAATTCAAACGGATTCTTGGACATGCCAACATCGTATGACATGCGTGTCATAATTTTTTCCGCATTTCAAAAATCACTTACCACGGCCAGGAGCGAACCTGCAAGCTTTGGGGGGGGGGGTAGTAATCCGAAACTATAACCACTCACCCACCGTGGGAAGCTATCAATAATAATAATAATCTATAAAAGATCACCAATTACTCCTTGAACAATAATTTGTCAACAAGAAACTTAAATGCTACACTGACCTGCGATGGATGTGGCAGCAGGAGAAGTATCGAACTGTTCTGAAAGCTCTCAGGGTTTATATATAGTCTACTACCGCAAGTAGGACAATTATTTCACCATTCACGAATTGACAAGTATTTCCGTTCTACCGAGTGGTTCCTTCAGTCAGCATCTACTCGACTACTAAACGATGTCATTCTAACGGATATCACCGTTCATCATATTATTACCCTCTGGCTGCCTGCGTTGGAAACCCACAAAGATCATAAACCATGCATCGTAGCCGTACATTACAACTGCAAGGGAGGGCTAGAAGCTCGAATATCCGAGGGGAATTCTGGCCCTGACACCGGCCATCCCACCTGTGTTTCTTTTCGTTGTATTCCCACGCACCCTCTAGGTATCTGTTCCAACCCTAGATCCTACTAATTACAGTTCATGAAACATAGAGATGATAAAAAAGTCTTAGTTCTCCGTGGAGCGTTCATATATCTTGATTAAGACTACAGACGGGATTCGAACCCGAATCTTATGATTTTCATACAGTTGAGTTTAGCCACGTACAGTACACTAATGTGACCGCGCTCCAACCACAGCACATTATTATTATTATTATTATTATTATTATTTTCGTTTCATTCGTCTAGGGACCACGAGCCAATTTCAATGCGTTGTCTTTTGCTGTTCCTTCTTCTTCCTCCAGTATTCCTTCATCATCTCACTATGTTTTTTCTTCCTTTCCTCGAACCATTTCTAACCAGTATTATTTCCCTTCCTCCCTTGGAATTCTTCCATTTTTAGCACTTCTTGCCTAAAAATATCTCTCTGTAGAGTATCTTCTTCTCTGATATTGTTTCTTTCAAAATCCTTTTTGACTTCTTGTAGTCTACCCAGGTTGTTGTTGACTTCTTATTCCACAGGAATGTGAAGATCTGCTTGGATAACCTACTGCCATCCATCCTGTACAAACGTCCAAAAAATAGCAATCCCCCCCCCCCCTAATAACTTTTAAACGGCTGTGGCGATTTCAATGAAACTCGGTAAGGTCATAGCACCATTTTGGCCGACCACAACCGTGGCCTTCAAATTTTATTACGTCTCACCAATCCAACATGGTGTCTATGCGAATTATTTCACCAGCATTCAATATCTTCGAAACAATTACCGATATCACCTTGAAATTTTGTACGGTGATAAAAGGCACTACTACAAGTTCACCTAAGAGGCATTCAAAAAACCTGGTAACTACAAAACCAACATGGCGGCCAGGTGAATTTGCGACTTTTAAATATACTTCTCTCGCGATTTAATCATCCAAACACAATGAAACTTGGTACATCAAAAGTTTATACACATTGTGATGCACTGACATCTAATTTAGTTCAATTGTTTACATAACCTCAAGATGGCAGCTGTGCGAACTATTTTACCAGCATTCTATATGTCCGAAACTATTTCTGATATCACCCTGAAATTTTGTAAGTTTCAAAAACATGTAGAGTACAAAACGAACATTACGGCCAAGCGAAGTTGAAACATTTTAATAGACTTTTCTCGTGATTTAACTATGTGTTACAGTAAATGATTATACATATTGTAATGCACTGGCATCTAATTTAGTTCATTTGTTTACATAACCTCAATATGGCGACTGTGTGAAATTTTAAAATTAAGTTTTTATTTCTTGTGTCGCAGTCATGCGATCGAAGTGAAAGTTTTTAATAATGAAGCTACGCAATAATTTTCCTTTAATGGTACATAACACTATGGCCTATACATATAACAATGCAAAATGGCGAGCAACCGAAATATTTTCACGTTTCTCAATATCTACGAATCTTTTACAGCAATCACTCTGAATTTTTTAATGTTCATAGGGGCTATGAACATAAGTTCACCTATAGGACTTTCAATAACCTGGTGAGCGCTAATCCAACATGGCGGCGACGCAAATTATACATATTTGAACGGACATTTCTCGCGATTTAACCATCCGAGTGCAGTGAAACTAGATACGGTAAATGCTTATGCTATACAAATATTAATTCACTGGCATATAATTTATTTCCATTGTTTTCATAACCAGAAGAAGGCAGGTGTGCGAAATTTTAAAATCTTGCTTTTATTTCTTGTGTCCTCATCATGCGATTGAAGTTTGAATGCTACACGTACACAATAATCTTCATGTAACCGTACATAACTCTAAGACCTACATAAATACAAATCCAACATGGCGTCCATCCGCAATATTTAGTCGGTTCTCAATATCTACGAATCTATTACAGCAATCAAACTGAAATTTTGTATGTTGATAGAGGCAATTAACATAAATAGGCTATATGAAAATAGGTTGTTTAGGTCTTCACGGAACTACTTGTTTATGTTTGTCATAAATGTGTTTCTTTCTACAGAAATTCTTAAACCTATTTTGTTGGCTATCTCTTCTAAGAGATTTATCTGTTTTTTTTAACTTGGCCTGCCACGGTGGGTGAGTGGTTATCGTGTCGGATTACTAACCCCAAGCAGGTTCGCTCCTGGCCGTGGTAAGTGATTTTTGAAAGGCGGCAAAAATTACGACACGCATATCATACGATGTTGGCATGTCAAAGAACCTATTTGAATTTAGTAGGCCGTGTTCATATTGGCAAAATTAATCTCGGGATTTTCCGCCAACACAAAGTTCCTCATGTCTCTACTAGAAAGCACTATAGTGTCAAAGGTCTGGCTGCGTGGCTCAGGCGTTCTCGCTTGCTGAGCCCAAGGTTGCAGGTTCGAAACCTGGCGCAGTCAGCTGGCATTTGAGGGTGCGCAAATGCGAGGGAGCCGTGTCAGTACATTTACTGGCACGTTAAAGATCCCCTTCGGGGCAAAATTCCGGCACCCTGGCGTCTCTAAAAGCCAGTGTAGTTAAAAGGGACGTAAAACCAATAACATTAATTATTAATTTTTATAGTGTCAAGGAGCTTAGATATCTAACCTCCTTGACTTTCATAGTGCTTCAAGGAACAACAACAACAACATTTGACATGCAAGCTGCTCTCTGGGTTCAAATAACAAAGCTTGCACCCAGCATCCGAGGCCATACGATATTATTATTATTTTTACAACGTTATCCCCATCTGTGGAGCGCGATACAACTTATTTGGCTGATGATGTTTTCTCTTTCTCCCAAAATCTCCTCATCTGGACATTGAAAATCTTCCTCCGCTCTTCAGTACACGATTTATTGGTCCTGGCATTAATTTTCTCAACAAAATGATGCTTGTTGATTACTGATTTGAGCTGAAGTATAATTTCCTCTGTGATGTCAATTTCTTGAAGGAATGTTACCTATTTCGCCTGTCTCATGGTGTTGGGGTAGCGTGCCTGCCTCTCAGTGGAAGACCCTGGGTTCGATTTCTGGCTCCATCAGAGATTTTAGATACTGATTTGAGGGCTGGAACGAGATGCACTCAGCCTCGTGAGGGCAATTGAGTAGTTGTATGACAGTGAGACAGCGCCTCGGTCACAAAAAAAAAAAGATTAACGGCCGAGGGGACCCGACGCGCTAACCGCGCGTTTCTCCACAATCTAGAGGCATAGTGATGACTGGGCAGCGGATACTTGGTAGGTCTATGCCGTTTATGTTTTTTGTTTTTTGATGTGTAACATCTTTCCGCTCGGTTGCTGGATAGTTTTGTGGGAGTGATTTTGAAAATTGGGGACAGAAGTGGATCGGAACGATCGAGCTGGCAGTGGTGGATCAAACGGAAGTATGCACTGCCCGCTCGATCGATCGAACGGAAGTGTAGGCCTACTAGGTGGCAGTGGTGGAAAACGGAAGTGTGCACTGCCCGCTCGATCAATCGAACGGAATTGTACTAGCTGGCAGTGGTGGAAAACGGAAGTATGCACTGCCCGCTCGATCGATCGAACGGAAGTGTACTAGCTGGCAGTGGTGGAAAATGGAAGTATGCACTGCCCGCTCGATCAATTGATCCAGCAGCAGTGGTAAGACCCAGCTGGCAGCGGTACGAGAAACAATGAGCGTGCGGTGTCGGAAATTGATACCATGACGTAATCTCGGCCATGTGGAATGTGTATGACATACTGAACGGAAAACGCTCAGGCGAACTCTGGTGTCAAGTGATAGAAACAAATGACATGGTACATGTTCGAAGTCTTCGTATCAGTATTTAAATGGTAAAATGCCTTAATATCAAACATTGTAAGTAGTCGGCATTGCCGGTATTATGTTTCTGCACAATGGCTATTCAAATATTAACCCACATAACGGTAATACAGTCATCAATATAATATATTCGTTGTGGTTATACGAGAATTGAGCAAGCCTTCATGAACTATTACTGAATACATTCTCTTTACTCACAAGAGGGCCTATTCATAAGGCATTTTAAAATCAATTTCACGCAGGAACATTATCGAAACAAGGGAAAAAAATGAAACTTAATTCCGTAATGCAGTATTATTGGAACGTGGAAATAAGTCACCATCATGTGCACAATATTTTGCGTAGTCGAAATAGCCGTGCGTTTAGCTCCTATGACTGTGAATCTAGAGTCCTCGGGTTCGAATCACGGATGGGGTAGATCTTTTTGCTACCAGATTATCATTTTAAACGATATTTATCATATCGATATGACTCATTTTAACAGAATCCATATGAAAATTACGTGTTGGTCTGTGAATCAAGAGGATCTGTTTATAAGGAATTTAAGGTTATGAGCGGTGTCGCGTCTATTAATCTAGTTGATCCATTTCGTATTCTTTATTTAGGCTAGTGCTAGTGGAAGCTACAAATCATCTAATAAAATGAGTTCCGTATTATAAACTACAATATCTGTAAAACACTCCCTTTTACAATAGATTAATATTTGTGCCAATAATAGTATAAAATACCGGTGAATCAACAATTTCACGTGAGGTTTCTTCTATGTCAGATGTTACACATCATATGCGACTACTGTAAGGCTCGTATTTTTTATGTGTAACATCTTTCCACTCGGTATCTGCATATTTTTGTGGCACTCGGTAGCTGGACATTTTTGTGGGAGTGATTTTGGAAAAGGGACGGAAGTGGATGGGACGGAAGTGCATGGGACTGAAAGAATGATCGCGTGCGGTGGCGGAGATCGGTACAACGACGTACTGTAGGCCATGTGACTATGTGGAATGTATCTCGCATACGGTTTACCTCAAGGTTTGTAGGCCCCATTAAAGAAATTCCTACAATAAATCATCTTCATGTTGTCGTTCTTTGGTGTAAAAATAGTCATTATATCATATTTGCTGAAAACAATTACGATTTGTTAAATCTTCACACTTTTGCTGTATTGTTATTTAATGTAAGCACTCGATACCTCGAATGCTATATCGCATCAACAAACACTCCAAACAACGTAGGAATTCAGTATATTAACATCGACTACTAACAATAATTGAAACTTCGTTGGTCTAAACGTATCACTGGGAGAAACGCATTTAATATACCTACTTCACACCTAATTTTTAATCGCGCCTATACTAGGCAGTGCGCTGTATCGGCAAAAAGAGGCCATGTTCAAGAACACCACTGGCATGTGTTCACTAACTGGCCGGTATAAAGCGCAGCTCGCATCAAGTAGGCAGTGGATTGCTTCCGCATACAGTTGCAGGTATATGGCACTACTGCAGATATATTGGAGAACTTTGTTTTAATTAAATATATATTTTCCATTGCAAAATCCACAATATAACCCTCAATTGTATAACGCCTCAGCACTCGCAGCGCCCCGATCACGAAAACCAAGATTAACGGCCGAGGGGACCCGATGCGCTGATCACGCGTCACCCCAATATCTGCAGGCCAAAAAGCTGGGCAGCGGTCGCTTGGTCGGCCTAGGCCCTTCATGGGCTGTATAGTGCCAGGGGTTGACTTTTTGTTGTTGTTGTTGACTCGAGGTACTGTCGGCCAAAATACAGCAATGTGTAATGCATATAGCATACGGTTTAATTCAAGGTTTGGAGGCCCCATTAAAGAAATTCCTACAATAAATCATCCTCAAGTTGTCGTTCTTTGGTGTGAAAATATTCATTAGATCATATTTGCTGAAAGGATTTGGCACAGGAGGTTAACAAGTAGCGCGCGGTGGCAGAGATTGGTACAACGACGTACTGTTGGCCATGTGGCTATGTGGAATGTAAATCGCATACGGCTTACCTCAAGGTTTGGAGGCCCCATTACAGATATTCCTACAATAAATCATCTTCGAACTGTCGTTCTTTGGTGTGAAAATATTCATTATTTCATATTTGCTGAAAACAATTATGATTTATTAAATCTTACTATTTTTGCTGTATTCTTATTTAATTTAAGCACTCGAGGTACTGTCGGCCAAAATACAGAACTGTTATATCATATTTGCTGACAGGATTTGTCACTGGAGTTTTACAAGTAGTCTAGTTATTGCAGAAATAATAGTAATGAGAACTTACCGATGGTAATAACACAAAGGAATCCTTCATGTTTGCTGGCTCAAGGTAGCACTATGAGTTCATTCTTTAACAAGAAGTTCCGTGACGAACTAAAGAGCCTACTTTTCTTATAGTTAAGTTTCATGCCAATGATTAATCTACAGTATATGAACCTATCTAGAATAATGATGATATTAAGTTGGTAATATCGAAATGTCTAATTAGTTCGAAATTCTAATACAGCATTACAGTTGGCAGCCCTGGTGACTGAATGTATTCTTAGTTCCATCTCTTAAGGTACAGAATAAAAAAAATGGTTGAAGTCCAATGGACGTTACATGCAGTTAGACATTGGATCTATCAGCACGCGTAAAAGCACGTTGGCAACAATGTTATGCGTGTGCTGGTCAGAAACAGCCTAATCTGAAATATTATGATAACTTGTTGTGCCAATTTTGGCCGAAATCCATTTGTTAGTATAGAAGTTACATGTATTTTAAAATTGGACCTATCAGCAGGCATAGAATCATGTTGGCAGCACTGACTTATATTAAATATTCCAAATTAATCTAGAATGTCAGGTGCTAGTCCATACGTGTGCAAAGTATAGGGCTGTTGGCTTGCATACTTCTTGATATACTGATATTAGTTTAAAAAAAATATAGACAGAATTTATTAACAGTTGGCAGCTCTGATTGCTCTTAAGAATACTTATAATCATATCTGTTATGGTACACATAGCACATACGAAATTTGGTTGAAATCCAACTGATAGTATAGAAATTACATGTATTTAAAAATTGGCCCTATCAGCAGGCTTAAAATCATGTTGGTAGAACTGAAGTATATAAGTTGCTCCAAAATTAATCTAAAATGTCAGGTACTATACGTGTGCATAGTTTAAAGCTGTCGGCTTGCACACTTTCTGATATATTGGCATTTGGTTAAAAGAATAGAGAGAGCTATTATTAACAGTTGGCAGCCCTGGTGGCTCTTAAGAATACGTTCAGTCATATCTGTTTATGTACACATATTACATACAACATTTGGTTGAAATCCAATTGATAGTGGAGACGTTATAGGCATTTAAAAATTGGGCCTATCAGAAGGCTTAACATTATTTTGTCAACACTGTTATGTATGGCCTCCTGGATATTAAACTGAAATGGTGTTATCTACATGTGTGAAAATTCTGGAATAGCTCCCATGCATACCTTCCAAGATATCCAACTTGGAGCTCAAATTTTTAGTGCGTTTTTTCAGCAGTTTGTAGCACTGACATCATTTTCAAATATGGACATAGAGATATTCCGGTATAGATCTTTACTCATACTAAATTTGGTTTCGATTTCTGCAGCCGTTTAGGAGTTGATAGGGGGACACACACACACACAGCCAGACAGACAGAAAGACAGCCAGATAGACAGAAGGACAGACAGACAGACAGACAGACAGATACACATTTTCCCGGATCGATCTCATAAGTCTACTTTTTCTCATTTTTTCAAAATGTGAAAAGTAGGCTAAACTATGCGAGTAAGTAATATGGAATTATTCGAATAACATGTCAGATGTTACACATCATATGCGATTACTGTAAGGCTCGTAATTTTTGTTTTTCACTAAGCCAGTTGTTGAGAATCCTTTTGGTGAGCCAATCATTGTTCATTCTGAGAATGTGGCCGTAGAACTTCAATCGCCTTTCTCTGAAGGTGTCACTTCCATGTCATATTATTATTATTCTTAATATTAAGAAATTTCATGTCAGGTTTTAACATTTTATAAGACGTATTGTGCCTTAAATGAATCACGATTTTCTTCTTTGGCAGACTGGTGAACCAATCCAGATGCTACCATAAATGTAATAGATTTTTCGGAACAAGACGACCAGTATGAGGCGAATACATCCGCCAACATCACAGAATAGGTTCACCCCGGGCGTAGTGGCTAGCATTCTTGGCTGTCACCGCGGAGGCCTGGGTTCGATTCCCGGCTCTGCCAAGAGGCTTAATTCTGGTTTGAGGGCTGAGACGGGGTACACTCAGTCTCGTGAGACATCCTCAGCCATTCTGGAAGTGGTTTTCCGTGGTTTACCACTTCTACTCCATGCAAATACTGGGATGGTACCTAACGGCGACTTTCGACCCAAATCCTACCTGAATTACAAATATACATAGTACAGATATTACTGTAACACAGATTATCAGACAAATTCTGCACACACCCAAGTACATGGGGTTACATGACCACGATGTCATTAAGCCCCTAAAAGAATCAACAACAACAACGGTCATTCCGAATGCAAGGTATTGTACATAACTTGTCAAGATGTCTCGGTTGTTGTTGTTGTTGTTGGTTAATTGGCTAATTTTAATCAAATACTTACACGTTATTTGTCCAAATCAAAAGAGTGACGTGTAGGAGAATAGTGAGATAAATCCAACGCACACCAACTACACGGGGCTGATGACCAAGCTGTCCGAAGTCCCTAAAATGAATTATTAACAAACAATACCATAGAAATGGCTGCTTGATCTAAGCTATCTCCTCTTAGGGTGGTCATATCTGTTGAGTAAGACTTGATAATTTGACGGCTGTCAAGATTCGAAACTGTATCTCCTGCTATACGGGCAGGTGCGTTTAGATGGCGAGGCGCTGTTGCGGTGGCTTTGGAGTATGGTGGCATTGGTAAAAGTAGTTACCGTATTGGCCCGAAAATAAGCCGCCCCCGCATATACACCGCACCCTTAATATTCGAAGACGAAAAAGGAAAATAAGTTTATGCCACATCTGGATTAAGGGAAGACACATTTATTATCTTGTAATTACCAACATGTTAACATTTTTTTCTGACATCCGTATTTTCCTCCAGCCTCTCTGTTGGTTGTGCTTTTGTCATAACGCTCAACTGCGAGTTTGAAGGCTGCATCATAAGCAAGCCGAATTCCTTTGCTTGATGAAGCTTTTCGCTCTACCGGTAAATGATCGCTCATTTGCGAACAAGATTTCTTACAGTTCTTACCGACACTGAGCTACCGTAGATTATTCAAGCTTACCGAAAAACAATGTAACCGCCAAAACAAAAGTTCGCATTGTTGTCACTAAATGCCGCTTGTTTCTCTTACAGACTGTATTGTTGCTTTGTTGCTCTGTTCTTGGTAATGAGAATTCCTTTTTAACCCTAGAACACTAATCCTCTTTCGCCGATCATTATTACTAACCCTTCGTAAATTTGACTACTCCAACTTTTAATTGTTATATTTACTACGTTACAGATAATATTTGGCAAGATTTTTAGCCTATTTTCAATTTTGAAAAAAAAAAAAAAAAAAAAAAAAGGCTTATGAGATCACCTTTTGTCCGTGTGTGTGTGTGTGTGTGTGTGTGTCCCTAATAAATTCTAAACGGCTGGAGCGATTTCAATGAAACTCGGTAAGTTCATAGCACTATTCCAGGCGACCCCGACCGTGCCCTTCAAATTTTGTTACGTCTTACCAATCCAACATGGCGGCTTTGCGAAATATTTCACCAGCATTCAATATCTCGGAAACTATTACCGATATCGCCCTGAAATTGTGTACGGTGATAAAGGGCACTACTAGAAGTTCACCTATGAGACTTTCAAAAACCTGTTTACTACAAAACCAACTTGGCGGCCAAGCGAATTTCAGACTTTTAAATAGACTTTTCTCGCGATTTAACTATCCAAACGTAATGAAACTTGGTACAGCAAATGTTTATACACGTTGTAATGCACTGGAGTCTAAGTTTGTTCAATTGTTTACATAACCTCAAAATGTCGGCTGTGCGAAATATTTCACTGACATTCTATATCTCCGAAACTATTACAGATATCACCCTGAAATTTTGTACAGTGATGAAGGGTACTGATACAAGTTAAACTATGTAACTTTCATAAACCTGTAAAGTACAAAACGAACATGGCGGCCAAGCGAATTTGAAATATTTTAATATACTTTTCTCGTGATTTAACTTTCTGAGCGCAGTGAAATGTGGTACAGGAAATGTTTATACACATTGTAATGCACTGGTATCTAATTTAGTTCAATAGTTTACATAACCTCAAGATGGCAGCTGTGCGAATTTTAAAATTAAGTTTTTATTTCTTGTATCGTAATCATGCGATCGAAGTGAAAGTTTGAATAATGAACCTACGCAATAATTTTCCTTTAATGGTACAGGACTCTATGGCCTATACATTTAACAATCCAAGGTGGCGACCATCCGAAATATTTAGACGGCTCTGAATATCTACGAATCTATTATAGCAATCAAACTGAATTTTTTAAATGTTCTTAGGGGCTATGAACTTAAGTTCTCCTATAGGACTTTAAATAATCTGGTGATCACAAATCCAACATGGCGGCGACGCGAAGTATAAATATTCACTTGGACGTTTCTCGCAATTTAATCATCCGAGTGCAGTGAAACTTGGTACAGTAAATCCTTATACGAATGCTAATCCAGTAGCATCTAATTTATTTCAATTGTTTCCATAACCACAAGATGGCAGCTGTGCGAAATTTTAAAATCTCCATGTTACTTCTTGTGTCCTAATCATGCGATTGAAATTTGAATGCTACACGTACACAATAATCTTCGTGTAACAGTACATAACTCTAGGACCTACATATTTAAAATCCAACATGGCGAACATCCGAAATATTTAGTCGGTTCTCAAGATCTACGAATCTATTACAGTAATCAAACCGAAATTTTGTATGTTGATAGTGGCAGTTAACATAAGTAGGATATATGAAAATAGGCTGTATAGTTCTTCACGGAACTGTTTGTTGATATTTCGAGTTCTTATAGATTCATAAGCAGGTCATGAATCAAAATACGTAGATATTGAATCATTTAATGTGATTATTTTTAAAATATAGCAAACTTGCTACATTACATTAACACGTTTTATAAGAACTTAATTTTATTATACTAGATATTAAAATAAACCATTTAAACTATAAATGTGGGTTCTTTATACCACAAAGAAACCTGAACTACCGTGAAATTAAATGAAATAAGTAGCCTATAAATGTAAAAAAGGTATTAAGACACATTATACTTGTAAGTATTGCACTATCACTAACCGTTCGTCAATATGACGACACCCACCCAATTATTATAAGAATGAGCAAATATATCAACAATCGCACCCGCCACAGTCAACAACTGCTCAAGAAATTCAGCTACACAAATTGGCGGTAGGCACGCATGCGCGGAAGGCAATAAACTATACCGTACTGCTACCTACCGTCGTAAATATTACGAAGGGTTAGTGTTCTAGGGGCAGTACATCTTATATATAAAAGTGAAAGTCTGTATGTATGTATGTATGTATGTAGGCTATGTATGTGGGTATGTATGTGGGTATGTGGATTTGTTCCGTATACAAATCTACACCGTTCCACCAATCTTAACCAAATTTTGCATACACATAGTTTAGGACCCAGAAGGAACGGCTGGCTACATGCATTTTCGATAGTCTTTCTCATTCTTCTGATTTCGGCTCTAGCTAGCCGTTACACCATGAAGTAAAGGGTGATGTTTGTATTAGGGAATCGCTGTAATTACTAAGCACATGCATCAGGTGATGACTGCAATAAATAATACTCTCGCCTCAATATCTTCCAATCCGAGATACGGAACAGACTAACAATTACTTTCACGCATTTTTCCCCTATTACGAACATCTTGTGGAATGTCTAACGTGTTATAGTTCACCTGAACTATTAATCCCTGGCACTACAGCCCATGAAGGTCCTAGGCCTACCAAGCGACCGCTGCCCAGCCATTTGGCCAGCAGATATTGGGATGACGTATGGTCAGCGAATAGGGTCCCCTCGGTCATTAACCTTGGTTTTCGTGACCGGGGCGCTGCCTCACTGTCAGACAGCTACTCAATTCTCCTCACGAGGCTGAGTGCACCCAGTTCCAGCCCTCACGTCAGATTCTAAAATCTCTGACGGAACCAGGAATCGAACCTGGGGCCTCCAGGTGAGAGACCTGAACTATTAGGTACATCATAATGCATTGCACATTGACGTTTACTCTTGGATGGGTTATTGCTAGACCTCGGATTTTAGGGCAATGCCTATTTTGTTCCTTTAAGGATAGAAAGTAGGCGATGGGATATCTTTGCATTTTATGAAAAGCTAACAATTCCTATGAAGTTAATAATACTCTAAAATGCCTATTTGACCCGTTGGTGCCTATTTTATATTTTAGTGCCTAAATGCCTAAAAGTGCATTTTCCGTGTATTGCTCGGAAGGATTGCTGTAAATTGGCGGTGATTTTAAATTAGTAACGCAAATAAGATTCTTTACTATGAAAACTGTAATTGAAAAAGATAAGAATACATAAAAGAGAAACAAGCACTGAATCCTAGGGGCAGATGACCTGGTAGTTCCACCCCTTAAAACAACAATAACTACTATCGGAATTTGTATTATGGATACTCGAGTTTAGGCCGTAATTACAACCAAACCAACAGACGAATTGAAAAACGGGTTATACCAATATTTTCCTTGTTTAATTATGCGTTAGACTGTATAAGCCTATTATTTTCAAGTTTATTAATTATTTATGTATTTGTGGTTGTATGAAAAATTGTACGTGTTTTTAACGTCTTTTCTAGGAACCGCTCACTTAAAACTATATACATGGAAACTACTTGGTTGAGGGTAATGAAATTTTTATATCATATAGGCACGAGTATTGGTAGTACAAATCTCAAGTTTCAATTTTTTTCAACTACCCGATAAAAAGTTCTTATACTTTTTCTGACGTAACGATTTCTCAGCCCAGGATAAACGTACAGCAGGAAACTTGGTCTCATTTTGAAGCTCTCATTCGTGGTTATCGGAAACGACGACCACTGTAAACGTACAGTGTGATGATGAATTTATGAAGAGTAATATTAATGGGAAGTTTTGTGCGTTCTGGCCTGTGCCTGTACTGGATCCAGTCTTTCAACTATACTGGAGTTATTGCATTCCTCGCGCTCCGAAGGTCACTTTCTTAGAGAAAGAAGAGGGTGGCGAGATGACAGAAGTGAATGTTGTCAGGAATGCAGATAAGAGGGTGCAAGGTTTCTGTTTCAGTTGACAGGTGTTTTTCTGATTTTAAAATGATTTTGTCGGACAAAAGGCATTACCAATTTGGAAAAACTGTTAGTAACATACTGTGCAGCCAATTATGGTAGTTGACATTAACCACAATATTAAATCAACCTCTATAAAGAGACAGTTAATTGGTTTTGTATTTAGACAAAATTTTTGGTGCTTTTTAGTCGGTCAACACGATTGTACCCAAATGGGATGGGTTAGTCCCTAACCCTATTTTTTATTAATCTCATGGTTTTTTTCAGGATTAGGGAATAACCCATCTCATTTGCGTACAAATCGTGTTGACCGACTGAAAAGCACCAAACTTTTGTTCACTAAGGCAACACTGAAAAATGGCTTCAAAAACCATAATGTTTGTATTTAGACTTGCTCCTAGTTCCTGAAAAATTGTTTACTGTTTGCAGGGGCGGTCGCACTTTATGTGCTGAAGTGCTGCAGCATATTCTTTTATTTGAAAATAAATGACTTCAATAATATTACCAACAATCAAATACAGCGCATAAAATAAGACGTCAGCCAAAGAATAAGAAATATTTAAACTCCCCTCACAATGAGGTATCTAGTGCGCTCCAATCAGTGTCCGCCACTGGCTGTGTAGATCGCAGCTCAGCGAGAATTTCTAAGTTTATTGCCAGCAAACATGTACTCTGCCTTTTGCGCATGCGTGCCCGACATTTCCATTGTGCTGTTGGAACAACAGCTAAGGCCAGAGCCAAGACATCACAGCGATTCTTTGTTCGACCGCAAGGCAGCAGCACTGGTCACAAGAAATGAGAACATGACTGGTGGGACCTTCTACTGTCTACCAAAGTATTATGTGCACTCGAGTATGAAGGTTGTTTGTGAAGTAACCAATAGACCTACATAAAATCCAATACCATCATCATTTTTGTCGTTCTATTTTACGTTAGTTCATGTAGGTTTGGTTTTAAAATTTATATTTTAATATTTTTTATCGCAGTTGGAACACAAAAAGTGCACGTTTTTAAGCATGTTTCAACCATGCGTCACATTTAAGATTTATTATCTCAAAACCCTGTCGTCAGATCGAATCTAAATTTTAACACAATATACATTGGAATGTTTTATACCTGGTTTATTAATTTCACAATTGTGTGTGTGTCCAAGAAACAAAGTTGTTATCATTTTTGTAAGGTAACTTTTTAACGGCTCGAAGTCGTTGGAAAATGTAGTTCTTGGTTGCTTTGTAATCCTTATACATCAAAAGGTTATGCTGTATGACTGTGAAATACCGAAATTAATTCACTTATTTTATATAGGTTTGTATTTGTACGGGGAATTAAGACATGGTTCACCAGCTAGCCGCTCTCGGAAATGCTGTACAGCGTTGCTGATATGGAGCCAGTCACTTCCGAGCGAGGCGCGCCATGATGCGTGTGGGCTCCATTTCGGCAACGATGTACAGCTTTACCCGGAGCGCCTAGCTGGTGAACCATGTCTTTTTTTCCTCTATAAATACAAACTGATATAAAATAAGTGATTTAATGTACGCATTTCACAGTCATACAGCATATCTTTTCGATGTATAAGGATTACAACGCGACCAAGAACTACATTTTCCAACCACCCCGAGCCGAGAAAAAGTTACCTTACAAAAATGATAACAACTTTGTTTCTTGGACACACAAAAATTTGAAATTAATACACCAGTTATACAACATTCCAATGTATATTGTGTTAAAATTTGAATTCGATCTGATGACGGGTTTTTGAGATAATAATTATTAAATGTGACGCATGGTTGAAACACGCTTAAAAACGTGCACTTTTTGTGTTCCAACTGCTATAAAAAATATTAAAATATAAATTAAATACTCCAAACCTACATGAACTAACGTAAAATAGAACGACGAAAATGATGATGTTATTGGATTTTATGTAGGTCTATTGGTTACTTCACAAACAACCTTCATACTCGAGTGCACATAATACTTTGGTCGATAGTAGACTCTGTAGTAGGATTTTAGAGGCAATCGCTCAAAGCAAACGGAGAGAACAATAGAGGAAGCCATCAGTTTCTCCCGCCAGAAGGTATTTTAATACTCCCAACTTACCTATTCCATAGCCACATTTAGTGAATCGATGAACTATAAAAATTATACTTTTTATGTTGCCAAATAAAGACAAAATATTGTGATTATCTTGAGTTACAGATGTCTAGTTTGTAAATTTCACTATAGCAAAATACATTTTAATGCTTTGGTAACACTGAGAAGTTCTGTTCTTGCGCGCTCACATCAAGTGTTCCTGAGTTCGTGGAGGGGGGAATGGGTTACAGCAAACACCTGATTTTCATCACCAGCCGCCAATGTTGGTGTTCATGACGACGTGTCAGTCGAAAAGGAAGTAGATTTTCGATTATGATTTGACCCTGTATGGGTCAACACCAGGGGCGCCGAATCCATGGTCGAGGTCTAGCTACCGCTAGACCTGGCAAGGGGGTGGGTCTCCCGGTCCCCTTGGGGGGTGGGTTTCGTTGGGGGGTTACGGATAGAGGAGGAAAGGGAAGGAGAAGGAAAAGAGGAAAGGAAATAAGGGAGAGAGAAGAGAAGAGAAGGGGAGAACTGTGCGAAATAAGCTGTAAAACCGTAATTATTGGGGTAGGGGTCCGGTTTAACAAGGGGGGGGGGGTCCCACAGAACGAGAGGGGTGGGTGTCTGCTAGACCTGAAAAAAAAAAAAGATTCGGCGCCACTGGTCAACACTAGCGGACGTAGTGATAGATTTAGTGAACTATACTGTATACGACAAAGGATGTGATCTAACGCTTGGTGTCCATGTATTGTTTGAACCTTCGAGCATTAATACAATAGAGTGCGCATTGCCACACCGCGCCTGTACTGTGACGTGAAACCAACATCTCGATCAGCTGACCAAAGGGAAAACAGAGGAACTCGTAATGGAAGGTGATAGGAGTAGGTGGGGAAATTATTTTTATTGAGGGATTAAACACACTTTTTCGTAACTTATACGGCATTGGGAAAAGCATCGCATGTTTCTTTACGTACCGGAAGATAGCAAAGGTTAAGAATGTAACACATTTGGTGTTAAAAGTGGCTGTCGTGTTCCGTAATACGCATACATCCAGGATTCCCTCTTGTAAACAATTAATAACAAATCCAACTCTGAATTAGGCCTACTGATTTTTGAACAGAATTGTGTTTGTGTAAAAAGTGGCTGCCGTGTTCCGTAATACTCATACATCCAGGATCCCCTCTTGTAAATACTTAATAACAAATCCAACTGTGAATTAGGCCTACTGACTTTTCAACAGAATTGTGTTTGTCTAGCTGGTCAATTTTGATTGGACGCCCGAGAGCTCCAAACAAGTTCAATCTATTAACTTACTACATCATTTCCCAATTTATTTTTCATAATTAGAACATGTATTTTGGCTAATTTCAGTACCGGTACGTAAGAAAATTTTATCGTACGATGAGCTCTCATGCAGCGTTACCCTTCCACTTCAGTATTTTATGGAAGTGAACAAAACAACATGGGCAAATGGAAATAAGGAAGTCTATCGATTTAGTACGCGTTGGTTTTTAACAACTATGCATTACATTTGCTACATAGGAAAATATTTTAATCAATGAACTGTTTCCTTTTAAATTCCATTTTCCATGAATCATAGAAACCTTCGCCAAAATAACCCAGAACTTTGAAATTCTACGAAGAATTGACTAATTTAGGGATGCAATGTAGCCTATCCTAGAAGAATCTAAAAATGTCCTCAACTAAACGCACTGTCCATGACTTACGTTTAATATATATTATAGAATACTACACCGTCACATCTGTAGCATAACCTGCAATTTGACACTGAACATGATTGACGACTGCATTGTTTAGTCCACACTACATTTAATCCAGCATAGGGACATAACACATTTTTATGTTCAGAGATGCATTTACTAGCAGTCTCAACAAAACACCAAGAAAAATGTCTGGCCTATGGACATGTAAATACTTGATACCTTCGAGCATAAATACATGCCTGTTCAGTGGAGTAAGGGATAGGGTAAATTATAATAATTTATAATAAATGCTAGCATTTCCATGTTTAATTATTTTTCTTTCATGTTTCGGGGTTAAGAGGAAACGTAGGCTAAAGAAATGCAAGTAATTAAGTCAAGAATTTTAGGGTTATTTAGAAATGAATTGACATACGTATGAAAAGAAATGCCCGATCCTTTCTTAAACGTCTCCTTGCATCCATACGCGACACAGTAATACACCATTCTGGCTTAGTAATGAATAGAACTAATTTTAAATAGTCCAATTCTATCATCACGTGTAGTATTTGAGTGCTCCAAACTACCCGCAGTTCCCTTTAGTAAGCTGATCGAGATGTTGGTTTCAACAACGTGACGTCATCAGCCATCTATTGGATTTATGATCTAAGGTTTGAACGAAACCAAATGAGTATCATCTGTCTTCGTCTTCTGTTGGTGAGGTTTGCGTTTCTTTGAAGTTCACATCCCTTGTAAGCAACTTTCTGAGCAACAGATAACGATATGACAGTATTTTACGCCTGGCATTTCAAGAAATAGATGGGGTGGGACATTCCTTCCATCATCTGTGAGTAGGCGGCTTCGGTGGCGTAATTGGTAGTATGCTGAACTTCTATGTCCAAGGTCACAGGTTCAGCCGAAGACGTCGGGTTTTTTAAGATCGTTAAAAATCTCTCAGTATGCCTTCCTTCGGAGGGGGAGTAAAGCCGGCGGTCCCGTGTCATAGATTTATGGCATGATAAGGAACCTTCCACTAATTGCACCTGTGTGAAGCTAAATTATAGGTTATCTTTGACTAACGCTTTTAGGTTCCAACGTTCGTCGCCAGGAGCCGACTGCGGTGGCAACAAAGTGCAGAATTAGTTGGTCGTTGACGGTGGCGTTTGGTAGCAAAAGTTGGAACTACTTAAAAATCAAATGTAAGAAGTCCTTACTTGAATTAAAAAATTACGAGCCTTACAGTGGTCGCATATGATGTGTAACATCTGACATAGAAGATACCTCACGTGAAATTGTTGATACACCGGTATTTTATACTATTAATGGCACAAATATTAATCTATTGTAAAAGGGAGTGTTTTACAGATATTGTAGTTTATAATACGGAACTCATTTTATTAGATGATTTGTAGCTTCCACCAGCACTAGCCTAAATAAAGAATACGATATGGATCAACTAGATTAATAGACGCGACACCGCTCATAACCTTAAATTCCTTATAAACAGGTCCTCTTCATTCACAGACCAACACGTAATTTCATATGGATTCTGTTAAAATGAGTCATATTGATATGCTAAATATCGTTTAAAATGATAATCTGGTAGTAAAAATACCTACCTCGTCGGGGATTCGAACACAAGAACTCTAGATCCACAGTTATACGGTAAGCACTAACCCCACGGCTATTTCGACTACGCAAATTTCGTGCACAAGATGATGGCTTATTTCCACGTTCCAATAATACTGCATTACGGAATTAAGTTTCATTTATATTTTGCTTGTTTCGATAATGTTCCGGCGTTAAATTGAGTTTAAAATGCCTTATGAATAGGCCCTCTTGTGAGTTAAGAGAATGTATTCAGTAATAGTTCACGAAGGCTTGCTCAATTCTCGTATAACCCCAACGATTATACGGTTTTATATTGATGACTGCGTTACCGTTTTCTGGGTTAATATTTGAATAGCCATTGTGCAGAAACATAATACCGGCAATGCCGACTACTTACAATGTTTGATAATAAGGCATTTTACCATTTAAATACTGATACGAAGACTTCGAACATGTAGCATGTCATTTGTTTCAATCACTAGACACCAGAGTTCGCATGAGCGTTTTCCGTTCAGTATGTCATATACATTCCAGATGGCCGAGAGTACGTCATGGTATCAATTTCTGACACCGCGCACGCGCTGGATTGATCGATCGAGTGGGCAGTGCATACTTCCGTTTTCCACCACTGCCAGCAAGTACACTTCCGTTCGATCGATCGAGCAGGCAGTGCATACTTCCGTTTTCCACCACTGCCAGCTAGTACACTTCCATTCGAATGATCGAGCGGGCAGTGCATACTTCCATTTTCCACCACTGCCAGATAGTACATTTCCGTTCGATCGATCGAGCGGGCAGAAATGTCAAAAGAAATTTCATCTTAAAAAAAAAGACTGTACATATTGCGCCCGAAGGAGGGAAAGAAGAATGAATAAGATGGGAATTTTGACAATTTTCAATTTTTAATGCATAATTGCATGCATATTTTAATCGTTAGGTAGATTTCATTAGAAAGCTAACTATTGCAATGGGTACCATGTTTCGACTTCCGGAAAATTTCGACATATCTTCGCGTTTCACATCCCCCAGACCCCATAACCACCGTCAGTTCAAAAGTTTATACATAATTTATGTATATATATGTATGTACAGTGAAACCCCTGCAATCCGAACTAATTGGGGCTGTAGCCTGTTCGGATTTCAATTTGTTCGGATTAGCCGAAAATATCCATAACATAATAACCAGCCCTCGTTACGGTAAAGGACTGTACGTTGAGGTAGCGACAGTGAGGAAGAAGAAACTCCGACAAACAATGTGACTTATACTGAAGCTGCATCTGCTCTTTCATCGCATTGCGCTTCGTAAAACAACACGCAGTAGTCACGCCAAACGATGTCATGTTTATGCGACGCTGGCACACGATTGCCACCGCGGAAATGTTTTCGTCGCTTTGACAATTGAAGATAACTGATTTCAAGTGAAAGATTAAGTGATATTTTGTGTTTTTCTATTGTTATTTCATTTGTTTTTGCAACGTGATTAACCTAAGGAATTACAATAACCAACTTTTCCGTTTTTCAATCCTGGATGAGATAAGTAGGCTATGTAGCTTAGGCACATTTACACTTTGTCAGGTATGCTAACTGTACTTCTTTGTTAATTTATCAACTAATTATTTAAAATAACGTTATATTGTAGAATATATAATTGTTTTACGACTAAAATAAGTTTCTCTTTTTTTTCTAAACTTGAAATTGTCAAAAATAACTCGTTCGGATTACCCGGGATTTCGGATTTCTGGGGTTCGGATTTGAGGGGTTTCACTGTATATCAGTTTCTTGTGGACACGATAACTGCCGTAATTTTGCACAAATCACTTTGAATTTTTTACCAAATATGTATACCTATAAAATCTCGGTCGAGTTCGTTACTGGGCTAAATCGGTCGAAGGGGGTGAAAATGGGGGGCTTTTTTTTTCTCGAAAAAGTGAAATATTGCTATAACTCTCTTAATATGTGAAATATCGAATCCGTTCAAAGTTCATATTATGTGTCGGATAAAGCCCAAAAATTTATGTTTGAAGAGTTTTTATAGCACCCACCATTGACCAAAGGGGTGGGAAAAATTGGGTTTTTCGGGAAACATTAATCATATCTCTCTCAATAGGCACAATATCAAAACCGTACAAAATGGACAATATTCCCCTAATAATTACCTAAAACTTTGTCTGAAAGAATTTTTGATATGACCCACCATTACGCCAAGGGATAAGAAAAATGATTTCGGAATTATAAGAAAACTAGCAGAAGTACCCATTCTTCGAACGGTTGTCGGTATTGATAACCAGACGTAATCAATTGAGCTACTGTTGCAATGGTTAGGGGCTTGGAACCTGTTTGTCGACAAAGATAAATGATTAGTTGAAATATGCTCTGAAACTAATTTACCTAACGTGTACTTCCGGACGTGAAAATAAAATTGAAAACCTCGTAGACGAAATGCAATACACTTCACATAAAAACAAACCCTCACTGTTGTGTCAAGTGCGCATCCAGAGGAAGACCCCTTTAATAAATTATAAAGACTTGTGGTGCATGAAAATTCAGTTTTTTCTTAGCCTCAAATGGCCCAAATTCCTAAAAGCAAAAAAATAAAATAAAAAATAAACTATTTCAATTCAGGAATGTTTGAAAATAATGTTGCTGTTTGAAGATATAATAGACCTTCTGTACGACACATCGCACGTTTAAGTCTTGTGAAAAAATCGAGGGTACCTCTTGACCCCCTTAAGCGCATTGATGAAATTTACAGTTTTTGTTGGTTCCGTGATAACCTTATAGCCATTTGCAAACTTTCACAGAAATTTAATAAATGGAGTGGCATTACTTCTTGCAGAGATAGATGGAAAGTTGGATGCACATTTTTGAGACACTGTTGTCATGGTTACAGGCTTGCATTCCTACATTAGTTTATTAAATGAAATTAGTTTTCTGGGAATATCTCAGAAACTCTTAGTTTTAGAGCATTAAAATGTAGTTTTCGGGGAACCTTCACGGCTGTTTAGGGGCCCCGAGGTTTTTTTCTGACACCAAGGGGCTGAAAATGAGCTTTGTCTCGTCGTTGTAGGTCGTTGTATCATCATCATCATCATCCTCTTGAACAGTTTCCAGCCACTGGCCGGGTCTGTTTGGAACACAGGCCACTCCAACGTCTTCTGTCTTCCCACCATCTCTCAGCCTCCACCCCTGTCCAGTCTTCTCCTCTCTTCTTCACGCTTTCTTCCATCCCTTTCAGCCACCTGTCTCTCGGTATTCATCTCGGTCTTCCTCTCGGTCTCTTTCCTTCCCACTTCGTCTCGTGTATCCTCTTGGGTATCCTCTTATCCTCCATTCGTTTTACATGTCCATACCATCTAAGTCTAGATCTTTTCTCTGTACCATCCCGTAATGGTTCCTCCTTTATTAATTCTCTGGTCCTCTCAATTCTTATTCTTATAGTACGTCCGATATATGATCTTTTTTCTGTTCTGAGGGACATCCTTGCTCCATAACATGCTTCTCACACTCCTCAGGAATGCTTCTGCCTGTCTCCCCCGCTCATTTTTTCTCTATCGTTTCTTGTATTATCTTGCATCAGGCTTCCCAGATACTTGATACTCTCCACTTTCTTCAACTGTTCCCCGCCAATTGTTATTCCCGTTGTGGTTCTTTCCTTCTTCCTCGTTGTGATCACCATCTCACTCTTATTTATGCTAAATTTCATCCCATATCCTTGTATTATTCCTTCCCACACGTCCAACTGTTCCTGTACCTCCTCCTCCTTGTGTCCCCAAATCATCAAATCATCCGCTAACACCATTGCTTTCATCTTTCCTTCCCCAATTACTTGTGCCACTCAGGTCATTATGTCATCCATCACCACAATGAAAAGTAACGGTGCCAGTGCACTTCCTTGTTTCAGGCCGTTCCTCTGTTCCACCCAGTCCGATCTCTCTCCTCCCACTTGCACACAGCTCACGCTTCCCTTGTGCATCTCCTTTATCCTCCTTATAGTCCATTTTTCTACTCCTCTATCCTCCAGGGACTTCCATACTTTGTTTCTGCATACACCGTAATATGCTTTCTCAATGTCCAGGAAGGCCATCAGTAGATCTGTTCCATACTCATAGTGCTGTTCTTGTAACTGCCTTACAGCAAAAATCAAATCCACTGTGGACCTTCCTGCTCTGAAGCCATGTTTTTCTTCCCTCATCCCTCCTTCTATCCTTGTCCTAATTCTCCTTTCCAAAACTTTCTCAAACATCTTTGCACAATGACTCATCAGTTTTATTCCCCGATAGTTTCTGCATTCTGTTCTACTACCTTTCTTGAAGATCGGGACAATTATTCCCTTTTTCCAGTCCTCTGGGGTCTTCCTTTCCGAGGGGCGTGGTGGCACAGCGGTCAAGCTGTATGCCTCTCACCAAGGCGGACCGGGTTCAATTCCCGGTCAATGCATGTGAGATTTTCGATGTGAAATGCCATGTCCTGTGGTTCGGATTCCACGTAAAACGGAGGTCCCGTGGCTTATGATCGCGAGATTAACGGGAACGTTAAACTACAAGTTTCCTTTTTTTTCTTTCTTTCCGTAGTGTAATATTAATAATTATAATAATAATAATATAACAATATAGGGATAGGGATATAATAGACCTTCCGTAGCACACCAGCACGTGTAAATCCAGTGAAAAAATTCTAGAGTACCCCTTGACCCCCTTAAGCGCATTATAAGTATTGATGAATTTTACAGCTTAATTTGGTTCCGTTATAATCTTCTAGCCGTTTGCAAACTATCTCAGTAATGTAACAAGTAGTTCCGTGAAGAACTATACAGCCTATTTTCATATATCCTACTTATGTTAATTGCCACTATCAACATACACAATTTCAGTTTGATTGCTGTAATAGATTCGTAGATATTGAGAACCGACTAAATATTTCGGATGGTCGCCATGTTGGATTTTACATATGTAGGTCCTAGAGTTATGTACTGTTACATGCAGATTTTTGTGTACGTGTAGTATTCAAACTACAATCGCATAATTAGGACACAAGAAGTAACAAGGAGATTTTAAAATTTCGCACAGCTGCCATCTTGAGGTTATGGAAACAATTGAAATAAATTAGATGCCAGTGGATTACCATTCGTATAAGGATTTACTGTTCCAAGTTTCACTACACTCGGATGGTTAAATTGCGAGAAATGTCCATGTGAATTTTTATATTTCGCGTCGCCTCCATGTTGGATTTGTGAACACCAGGTTATTTAAAGTCCTATAGGTGAACATAAGTTCATAGCCCCTATGAACATTAAGAAATTCAGTTTGATTGCTATAATAGATTCGTAGATATTCAGAGCCGACTAAATATTTTGGATGGTCGCCATGTTGAATTGTTAAATGTATAGGCCATAGAGTCATGTACCATTAAAGGAAAATTATTGCGTAGGTTCATTATTCAAACTTTCACTTCGATCGCATGACTACATCACAAGAAATAAAAACTTAATTTTAAAATTCGCACTGCCGTCATCTTGAGGTTATGTAAACAATTGAACTAAATTAGATTCCAGTGGATTACAATGTGTATAAATATTTCCTGTACCAGGTTTCAGTGCGCTTGGAAGATTAAATCGCCAGTAAGGTCTATTTAAAATGTTCAAATTCGCTTGGCCGCCATGTTCGTTTTGTAGTTAACCGGTTTTTGAAAATCTTATAGATGGACTTCCAGTAGTGCCCTTTATCTCCGTACACAATTTTAGGGAGATACCGCTAATAGTTTCAGAGATATAGAATGCCGGTGAAATATTTCGCACATCCGCCATCTTGTGATTATGTAAACAATTGAACGAAGTTAGATGTCGGTGCATTACAATGTATATAAACATATACTGTACCAAGTTTCATTGCGTTTGGTTGGTCAAATCGCGAGAAACGTCTATTTAAAAGTCGCAAATTCGCTTGGCCACCATGTTGGATTTGTAGTTACCAGGTTTTCAAAAGTCACATAAGTGAACTTATAGTAGTTCCCTCTATCACCATAGAAAATGTCAGGGTAATATCGGTAATAGTTTCGGAGATATTGAATGCTGGTGAAATATTTCGCACAGCCGCCATGTTGGATTGGTGAGTCGTAACAAAATTTGAAGGGCACGGTCGAGGTCGCCGGGAATAGTGCTATGAACTTTCCGAGTTTCATTGAAATCGCTCCTGCCGTTTAGATTTTATTAGGGGGGGACACACACACGAATCACACACACACACACACACACACACACACACACGGACAAAAGGTGATCTCATAAGCCTATTTTTTCAAAATTGAAAATAGGCTAATAATGTAATAAATGGAATTGTATTGCGTCTTACAGCAATAGATGGACCTGTGAGTTTCTGTTGCCATGGTTACCGGCTAGCTTTCTTTCATTATTGTATTAAATGAAATTAATTTTCTGGGAATATCTCAAGAACTGTTGGTTTTAGGGCCTTAAAATGTGGTTTAGGGCCCCCGAGTTTCGTTTCTCACATTGAGGGGCTGAAAATGAGCTTTGTCTCGCCCTTCTACGCCTATTTCAGCATGTATTTTAAGGGGGTAGTCCCCTTTTTATGAGAGGTACAGAGAAGAGTTACATCAATGATTAGTGTCGTGCCTCTGAAAGATATCTGTACCAAATTTTACGTTGATCCACCCAGCCGTTCTCGAGTTATATGGGAACAACCACTTTGTCCACAGACAGACAGACAGACAGACAGACAAACAAACATACAGACAGACAAAAAATTTATTTTCGCACGCATCCCTCATAAAACAGTCTGAAACTCGTAAATAACGCAAATTTCCGTAGAAATTCAGAAAAAACAGACAAACGTTCATTCTTATATATTGAACCCAACGGGTTTAGGCTTACTGGTGTCGAACGTGGATCTCAGAGATAGTTGAGCTCAGAATTGAGGTTCCAGCAGGGAACGAACACGAGATCTTTTGAGGGAGTTTAAGTTATAAAAACCCCTAGAGAAAATATATATTAAATCACTGTTGTGATATGAACTAATGCTGACATTATTTATTAATATAATGCAGGGAATATTAGTAGAATACGGCATTATTGGGCTGTATGAGGCATACTATTCTGGACTTGAGCACAGACGTTGGAGCGCTTGACGTTTGTCTAATGACTCTGGAAAAGGGGTGGAGATTCTTGGAGCCGTGTCACTCTATGTGACCTACTTAAGTCGTCTGGAGCAGGTCAGGGGGCTAAATTATTGTCAAGTTATTCCCCGTTTCAGAATGGAGAGGCTGGTGGAGTGAGGAGATACCAGCGTAATTTAATGATTACTCGTGATTGGAGCAACACAGTGACATGAGGTTTGCACCCATGTGAATGTTTAGCCGGGAGGCTAATTATCAAGCCATTAAACATTGAAATCGAGGCAGATTTAATGGAATGCGCAGTGACACAGTAATTGGAGGTTAGCGGAATGATCTAACCATGGTTTCGTTTTTTTTAGATGACGCCGCGTGGGCACGCGCTGGCAAAGGCAATTAATATTAATTAATTGACCGATCGATCCTCGAGCACGCATATACATCTGTGATCAGCGAGGTAAAAGGAACCATATAAACGTTAATTCAAGACCAGAATCATACTGTGAGAGAAGATGACACTGCAGGGGAATTCTCGGTCTACTTTTTCTCTCCAAACGAATATAAGGGGGTGGACCCAGGACAGAGGGAGTCAGATGCAGTCAGTCGAGTCAGATGGTGTCAGTAGAGTCAGTCGAACCATACTTGAGAGCGAGGAGCACGTCACCCTAGCTCAAAGAAGAAAGGCGCGGACTGTAACATTCTAAGTGCAGCAACATATAATCATGCAATAAGTCATGAATTAATAACGAGTAATGTAATCAGTTGAACCGCAGTCTAATGCGAAGTGCGCGTTATCGAAGTCGAGAAGGGATGCTCGGACTTCAACATGAAGAGCCGTAGAGTAAGACATTCATTAATACCAGTTATTAAGGACAGTCATGCCACATTTGTACAGTCGGCATTACGAGCGATTGTTATTGTGCACGTCGGAAATGTACCGTGTGATATACAAGGTAGGACAATTGAGAGTGATAATTTGTACAAGTACAATGTACAATGGTTGAGCACAGTATGTAAACTATTGGTTAGACGGATCATAGGATGTTGGACTGCGCAGAGATAAACTTTATTATGCGATTGGTGAAATTTCATAAGAATACCAATATAATTAACGCTCAGGACGATATGCAAGCATATTTAAGCGATAGCAGGAAGTTTATCGAAGGATAGAGATTGATAGACAGTTTGGGGAATCGATAGGAAATCTGAGGCAGAGAAGCGAGACTTTCAATCAGGATGCGGTTAGCAGCGAGGAGGATATCTTCAACGTCTGCATTTCTGATATCATGCCAGGAAAAGTCAACCAGTAAGAAATGTAAATAGTGAGCGTGTGATTGTAGTGATGATCTGTTAAATATCTGTAAAATTAATATTGTAACAAGTGCTATAAAGTGTTGTGTAAATAAGGAGGCAACAGCTTCGAAATGGAAAGGAAAAGTGCCGTGTGTCTTGTAAGGCAAAAGTTATGTAAAATGTGTGTTATCAGTGTAAGAATGCCTTGCTAATTTTGCAAATAATGGCAGGCAGTACTGGAAGAAATGCGTGGTTGGAGCCATCGGATTAGCCCCGATGTAAGTACCCAAAAACCATGATTTTGTAGCAGTTATAGTCCACTGTGTGTTGTGTGATTTCAAAATTATAAAACATGCCAATAAGAGTCAATCTTAGGAGGTAGAGCCTCAAATTAGTATTGTTGTGTTGATTTTAGTCAAGTTGAGATGTTTTTGTACATCATTGAGTGGATAAATCGTTACCACTATTGTAAAACGGCAATTCAGTTATATAGAAACTTAACGTAACGAACACGGATGTTCGGTTATTAAAATGGTTACGTTGTGTCGGATTATTGTAATTCATGTCAGTAATAAAAATAATAATAATAATAATAATAATAATAATAAGGAATAAATGAATACACATCAGGAAAAAATGGTTGTAAGCAAAATATATATGCTAATTGGAATATTTATCTATCCAAGCAGTAATATTATACATGAAGGGCTAAGAAAAGCAATTTAATATCAGAGTATATTGTGATAATGGGAATAAATATGCAAGAATCTAGGGAATGGAAGAGTTTAATAGAGAAAAGAATTTGCAGCTTGTGAATATGCTTGTAGAGTAATTGATAGATGTATCTTACTAATTAAAGGACGAGATCATAGCACAATAGTCACGGAAGCCAGGTAATCTATTCGATGTGTGAAATCTCGTATAGCCTAGGGCATACAGAGATATTTATTATGGCCAGAGCGTATTTTAGTGATTGACCCTAGCTCTGTGGATTGCCATGAAATGTTCCGGGTTCGAATCCTGTGGTGTATGAGAGGATAACAATGGAAACCTCTGCATGATACCTGATGTCGACTGAGAACTTGTTATTGAAATAAATTCAGCTCCTGGGAAGCGAATTTAATTGGCGGCAGGATGTGCCTGACCGTAGTATTTAATGAGATGCCGGCTAGCCAGTTCGACCAGTGATTGATGAATCTCGTTCCTTTATATAATGAAATGGACCTGTTGAGGCCAGTTATTAATATCCTAAGGTTAGGAATAAATATTTAAACACGCCCATAACCTGTCTTGCATACAATTTAGTTGAAATCAAATGGGATATGTGGGTCATTGAGACTGCACTATTGTATTTAAAATCTTGTTACTGCTTGGAGATAAAGAAGAAAGGAGTCAGGAAGGGACGGCGCACGTGTTGTGACCGCGCGCCTCAGTCCCATTGTATACACGTAGCTCCGAGGGGGAGAGTTTTAAACGACCATTGACGGTTGACATTTAGAAGGGACAGACTGTGAAACCCTGTATGGAATGAAAAGAGTCATCGTTGTATTGTATAATGAATTTGTGTGGTTTGAAACACATTGTTAATTAAGGATCGTTCTTATAACGTAATACTTGGCAAACTTATGAGTTGTTGGAAGATACATTTTTGTATTCTGACAGTATTACACAGCTCTGAAGGTCGGCACTAGATGCCATAGGCTATGCCCACTCAAGTGTAGCATAATATACCATCCGACACAGCGGTAACGGAATTTTTGAAATTGAAATCACAACGGCATACGGTGGAACTGTAGAAAAGGGAATTGTAGAAGGGAACTGTAGAGAAGGGGTACGTTTACATATCATTGTGGAGTTGCAAGTAAATTTGATGTGCAACCCATAAATTGGCTAATGCATGGTAAAGCATTTTGGTGGGAAAAGAGATACAAAACACAAGAGTACGCATAATGTGAATTAAGATGTGTTGAGTGTAAACAATTAAGCTTGTGAAATGAAAGAGGTCACAACAGGTGACATAAGATTATAAGTACAGTTTATGTGGAATTTACATGTGCATCAGCGCACTTGAGATTAAATTTTGATGTCAATCTCAGAGTAAAAGGATGAATAATCATCTGGATTTGCAAGGATAAAGTGTGAATATTAGTGGATTATAGGAGTAATTTTGCTTTGTTGTATGTTATATTGTTGGGATTGTGTTTTTGTGTGTTTAAAGCCATGATTTAGAACTAAATTAAAGTCTTTAGAATAGAGTTGTGTTTTATCATTGTAGAGTTGATACCTTTTAGTCTCAGATCAAAAATATGCAACTGCTCAGTGGGTGGACGGTACACGCCTGAGGACTGATGCTAGCTGGAGGCAGAAGCATGTTTTCCATGGAAATTACTCACATGGGTACATGGAAATTGATGTCCTGTACAGTGATTTGAGCTATAGGTACAACTTTAGTCGGTCAAGATCTAGTGTAAACAACTCTATTAAATTAACGAATAAAATGAATTAGGGGAATGACCGCACCTAACCTTAGCTAAGCTCCGATACAAACAATATAAATTTTGATAAACACCTTATACTTACCATAATCCAGGTAACATGGGGCGGTATTATTCTATCGTGGAATCGCCTAATTAATGCAATATGTATATCTTGGCATTGCAAGACCTGACCTTCATTTATAAAACATGGTAAGACCACCTACTATATTTATCATGGCGAGGCCAACCCTCGTATTTTATTTATCATGGCGCTAATATGTGGGCCAGTTTAAAATACAGGTCACCATAGGCGCACAGGTGTGTTTTATATTTATCATGGCGCCCAGGTTTGTGGAACTTATGGGATTTAGGGAAACCCCATAGATTTTTATGGTATTTCATGGGGAAAACAATAATAATTATTTTTTTCTTCCTCAAACTGTGTTTGAGTGATTTTTGAGTTCAGTAGGCTTTTGATGTAACGCAGAATCTCTCTATTGAGAAGAGAACTACCCATGGGTATGAGCGCTACACACCCAATCCACAATTTATCCGAAAATCCAAATTTTTAAGTACAATCTTACAATATGTGTACAGTGTCTTGTATTTCTCTTCAAAACTAATCCACACATGTATCCAGGAAGCCTGCCTATATCTCAAAGTGTATTGTAGTAAGAATGGCTGGTACGGAGGGAATTTTGCAGGGGATTGCAGAGCTAAAACAGCATTTTGACGCTGCTAATGAACAGAATAAGCTGGAATCCAAGGCTTTCCAGGATGAAATAAATAACCGTTTAGATGCCAATCAGGAGGCAATTAATGCAAATCAGGTTGCAATGAATAATAATCAGGTTGAATTGAGTAATCGTTTTGATGCTAATCTGGTTAAATAAACAACCGATTGGATGCAAATAAGGCAGAAATAAATGATAAGCTAGGTCAAATGCAAGAAACAATTAAGACCGAGGTAACAGAAACCGTTGTAAGCATTATATCAGAAATGCAGGTTAAGACCGATAAGCGTTTCGAGGCGATAGAAGCCAAACTTGAAAGTAATTTACAGGCATGTAAGCACGCGCAGGATGAAACGAACAGTAGGTTAGATGCGCTGTCTAATGACATTAAGGATATTCAAATCCAAAATGAGGCGAATCTCGAACGCCAAGCGAAACAGTTTTCAGAATTTACTAGAACGGTAGATCAGAGATTAGAAGAAAACTACAATAAATGGGATGAAAAGTTGAAAGGTTATGCTAGAGCGATTAACAGTGATCTAAAGAAGCAGGATCAGAACATATTAGATCAATGTCAGGAAATAGGAGAGATTAAGGCTATCGCTAACGAAAGTAATGAGCTGGTAGACATCATAAAGGGTCAGATGAGCAAAGTTCATCAAGAACTGGACCAAATTCAAAGCGACATTGTTATCGTTAACAAGAGACATGAGGAAAACAGAGGGGAAATCGTTAAGGTCCGAAATGAAATATCAAATGTCAATGGACATATTCAAGAGGAAATTAAAGGGTTGAGAGCAGAACTCGAAGTGAGAGAAGGCCAAAAGACAGAGGCAAGCGACAAGACCCTTGCTTAAATAAAGGAAGATGTAGAGGATGAAATCTCCCATATCAAGCAAAGCCTGAAGGAAGATAAGAAGAAAATATTTCAAGTGGCAGAAGAAAATAGGGATAGGCTTAGCAGAATAGAAAAAGAGGTAATTACTCGATTGGAAAGAGCAGAGATGCGGCACAATCAAATGGAGACTAGGATAATAGCACAGGAGGAAACCCTAATGAAAGATCCTAAGTCAAGTGAAGGCAGCGTGGAAGATATGAGGAAAACCAGGTGGGCAGTTAGAAACCCAACCTATAATAAGGAATGCTACAGGCCCAGGCGAAAGAACATATATGACGCCAGGTGCACCGGTTGCAGCGTCTACGCCGCATGAAAATGCTATGCATACTCAAGTGATAAATGTAATTAGAGCAAGCGAAGAGAAACCAAGAAAATTTTCAGGTAGCCATTGTAATATGACACCGAAGTATTGGTTGAAAGAAGTGTCTGAATATTTAAACGATGCGCGGATACTACAAGAGCGCAGGCTACGAGCCATAGAGAAACTAACGGAGGAAGAATGTGCGTTATGGTTTCGCAGTTTCCGTTATACCTTCGATACTGTCGAGGAGTATCGGAAAGCTTTTTTGAAGCGATACTGGGACCCAATGACCCAACAGAATTTACGATTGGATTTGTATTCGAAAAGATACAGCACCAACAATCCAAAGAAGTACGCTGAATTCTTTATATCTCAAATGTGTCGGTTTAAGGAACTTGACCAAAAGCCTAGCGAGCTGGAGCTATGTATTGCTATTGCCAAGCAACTTCCTTATGAAATCCTAAGGCTGCTGATTTCGGCAAATGCAAAAACCGCAATGGAAATGGAGGCAGTTCTTAGGCAACTGGACCTCACGACATCCAATTCTATGCGTCAGAATCGAACCGTGGAACAGGTACACGTGACCAACACGCAGACTGACCAGTACCAAGCTCCGAAAAATAATTAAGCTACTAGCACTGAAACGTTAGATTCCAACGGACGTCAATGGGAACATGAACCCAGAAGATGGCAACCGAAGTATAAAGGGAATGCTGGTAGAGCAAGAGGAGGCCGAAATTCTTGGAATCAACAAAATACAAGGGGTAGACCGTACCAAAATAATGGAGGTAACAATGGCAAAGAAGGCAACAATCGGAATTGGAGACCCCAGGAAAGAAGACGTAACTTTGATGACGAGGTAGAGGAACGTTATCACGCTTCATTGCAATACCTCAATGAAAGGGGAGAAGAACCCCAGAAGCAGCAAGTCCGCTGGCAAGAAGCTATGCAAAATAGGACGTCACCAGACAGATATGGAGACGGAGCCAAAAGTTTGGAGTTACAGCGCAGTGAACAGGAGAGAAGAAACTCTAAGGGGACGGGCGCTGTAGAAAAAAAAACTCCAAAATTAGAAGAATGTGAGAATGATGGATGGAAGGCGGTCAACATCATTAATTGGATAGCCAAACCGGAAGAATTAATCGAGGATACAGGAGGATCACAGGTCTTGATCAAATGAGAATTGCCCATTATATTAGTAAGAGTGGCAGGGTTGAAGATAAGAAGTCTGTTAGACACGGGGTCAACGGTGTGTCTTATGACACAAGCTCTTTATAATGAGATAGCGCAGAGAAAAAATGTTTTGAAAATACGTATCTCAAGTGTCAAAATAAAAGGTGTCATTCCTGACAAAACGATGATATGCAAATATCAGGTATTCCTAGATTTACAGATAGGAGGCTCTATTTTTTCACAGAGTTTTCTACTAGTAAACAAATTGCATTTTAACCTTATTATGGGGGCAGAGGTTATAAGGGAATACAGAGTGGTAATAGATCCATCACAGGACAGATTTATGTTCCGTGTGAACGAGGAAGCTGAAGGCTTAGAGGTCTCACTCAAACAGAATGAACTAGGGACAGGTGAACAAGTATGGCATACATACAGAGACATGGCTGAGGAAGAAGTGTTAGCTGTCGAGCAGTTAGGAGATGAACTGAAAACAATAGCCGCTGACATGGAGAAAGATCTGGAACCCGAACTGGAAGAACATATTTCGGAAAAACTAGAAGAAGCAAAAATTGGTCCAAGAGATAAAGAAAATGTAAAGAAATTATTATTGGAACAGAAGGAAGTCTTTGACTCGAGACCTGGTCGTATAAAGAACTTCACTTATGCATTCCAAGTTAGCGACTGGACACCATTTAGGCAGAAACCCTACCCTATAGCCGAAAAGCATTATGCTAAGGTCAAAGAAGCAATTCAGGAGATGTTGGAGGCCGGTGTTATTGAGAAAACACCTACGCCTTATGTAAGCCCATTGGTAATCGTACCTAAGACAGACGGGACTGTCAGAGTATGCCTGGATCTGAGGCTTTTGAATATGAAGGTAATACCGGAGTTCGACCAAGTGCCACCTATTAAGGAAATCCTCAGAAAATTCAAAGGGAAGACCATATTTACAAATTTAGATATCACATCGAGCTTTCACCATCTTGAATTGGAGAAGAAAACTAGTCTGTTGACAGGATTTATGTTTGATCAACATACATACACGTTTTTAAGACTACCTTTTTGTTTGAAAACAGCTGGTTCAGCTCTGATAAGGGCGTTAGATCGCAATCTATCAGATGATGTTAAAGAGAGTACCATCAGATACGTAGACGGCATTCTACTCACATCAGAATCTCTGGAGGAGCACATGAGAGACCTGAAGAAGTTGCTGGATAACCTTCGAGAAGCTAATTTTAAGGTTAATATCAAGAAATCGCACTTCTGTCAGAGGGAAGTTAAATTCCTAGGGCACGTTATCGATGAAAATGGAGTTAAGTCAAACCCCGAGAAATTAGAGGTAATTCGAAATTTTCCTCGACCCACGAAAGTTAAGCACGTCCGACAGTATTTGGGAGTAATTCGATTCTTTTCTAACCACTGCCCAAACTATACTACAACTGTGGCACCCCTGCAGGATCTATTGAAGAAAGGCGGCAGGTGGATTTGGACGGAGCAATGTCAAGAAGCATTCGTGAGGTCAAAGCAAATGCTTTTGGAATACGTGAAGCTGGGATACCCTGATTATACCCAGAAGTTCATAATACAGACGGATGCATCACTAGTTGGGATAGGAGCGATGCTGTTCCTGGAAAATGTTGATAAGCCCGAGAAGAAAGTTTTTATTGCCTTTATAAGTAGGAGGTTGAAGGCCCATGAGAAAAATTACACGATCACAGAGATAGAGTTGCTCGCAATTCTGGCGCAAACTCATCTATGGTTTTCAAATCGTCCTCAGAACAGACCATAAAGCTTTAACATTTTTGTTAAAGACGGATTTGTCTAGCCAGAGGTTGACAAGATGGTCCCTGTATATTCAACAGTTCAATGTGGAAATAGAATACTGTCCAGGGAAAGAGAACGTAATACCGGACATGTTAAGCCGATATCCAAGAGAAGAGGAAACTCTAGCCGTCCAGATTGAAAATCGAGATCAGAAGACCTTGGATGACTTGAAGAATCTTACTAACCTACAACGTGAAGATCCGTGGTTGAAAATGATGATTGATTACTTCGATGGGACGCTTAGCAAGGGGAACGGCAATATACACAGAGGCAGAGGCGTTATCAACAGATTATGTATGGTACAATCAGATGCTACACAAGTGGGATGATGTAGAACATAGCCATTCGAGGTGATAGAGACCTACAGAATAATGCATATAGAATAAGGCATTTAGAAACGGGAAACGAGGTCGTTATGAATGCGGCCAACCTCAAAATTTATTATTCACCAGAGGAATTTGATGAACAAGAGGAAGTAATAGCAGCACACACCCAAGTGGACGTGGACAGCAAAGTCGGCCAGGCAGTCAGGCTTGAAGGCTCACGCAGCGGGACGGAAAGAGAGACAAGCAGCTTGCCCAGAGAAGGGAGAGGACAACCGGAATGCATGTGTCTGCGACTGCTTTACAAAGACATGATCGAAGTCGCTATGAAGGTTGAAGCAATGAATGGAACCCACCGCCAAGAGAATGCACGTCTAAGGGCTGAGCTCAGAGTGGAAGGGGGAAGTAGACAGGCCCATCCGCAGGCAGACGAGGTGAAGGACCGCTTCGTGTAAACACAGACGGTTGGGACAGTCAGCCAGTGACTTACAGAAGGTCACTTGCAATTGACTTCTATAAGTTTTGCAAGGGGAATATGAACCCAACGGGTTTAGGCTGACTGGTGTCGAACGTGGATCTCAGAGATAGTTGAGCTCAGAATTGAGGTTCCAGCAGGGAACGAACACGAGATCTTTTGAGGGAGTTTAAGTTATAAAAACCCCTAGAGAAAATATATATTAAATCACTGTTGTGATATGAACTAATGCTGACATTATTTATTAATATAATGCAGGGGATATTAGTAGAATACGGCATTATTGGGCTGTATGAGGCATACTATTCTGGACTTGAGCACAGACGTTGGAGCGCTTGACGTTTGTCTAATGACTCTGGAAAAGGGGCGGATATTCTTCGAGCCATGTCACTCTATGTGACCTACTTAAGTCGTCTGGAGCAGGTCAGGGGGCTAAATTATTGTCAAGTTATTCCCCGTTTCAGAATGGAGAGGCTGGTGGAGTGAGGAGATACCAGCGTAATTAAATGATTACTCGTGATTGGAGCAACGCAGTGACATGAGGTTCGCACCCATGTGAATGTTTAGCCGGGAGGCTAATTATCAAGCCATTAAACATTGAAATCGAGGCAGATTTAATGGAACGCGCAGTGACACAGTAATTGGAGGTTAGCGGAATGATCTAACCATGGTTTCGGGGGTTTTTAGATGACGCCGCGTGGGCACGCGCTGGCAAAGGCAATTAATATTAATTAATTGACCGATCGATCCTCGAGCACGCATATACATCTGTGATCAGCGAGGTAAAAGGAACCATATAAACGTTAATTCAAGACCAGAATCATACTGTGAGAGAAGATGACACTGCAGGGGAATTCTCGGTCTACTTTTTCTCTCCAAACGAATATAAGGGGGTGGACCCAGGACAGAGGGAGTCAGATGCAGTCAGTCGAGTCAGATGGAGTCAGTAGAGTCAGTCGAACCATACTTGAGAGCGAGGAGCACGTCACCCTAGCTCAAAGAAGAAAGGCGCGGACTGTAACATTCTAAGTGCAGCAACATATAATCATGCATTAAGTCATGAATTAATAACGAGTAATGTAATCAGTTGAACCGCAGTCTAATGCGAAGTGCGCGTTATCGAAGTCGAAAAGGGATGCTCGGACTTCAACATGCAGAGCCGTAGAGTAAGACATTCATTAATACCAGTTATTAAGGACAGTCATGCCATATTTGTACAGTCGGCATTACGAGCGATTGTTATTGTGCACGTCGGAAATGTACCGTGTGATATACAAGGTAGGACAATTGAGAGTGATAATTTGTACAAGTACAATGTACAATGGTTGAGCACAGTATGTAAACTATTGGTTAGACGGATCATAGGATGTTGGACTGCGCAGAGATAAACTTTATTATGCGATTGGTGAAATTTCATAAGAATACCAATATAATTAACGCTCAGGACGATATGCAAGCATATTTAAGCGATAGCAGGAAGTTTATCGAAGGATAGAGATTGATAGACAGTTTGGGGAATCGATAGGAAATCTGAGGCAGAGAAGCGAGACTTTCAATCAGGATGCGGTTAGCAGCGAGGAGGATATCTTCAACGTCTGCATTTCTGATATCTTGCCAGGAAAAGTCAACCAGTAAGAAATGTAAATAGTGAGCGTGTGATTGTAGTGATGATCTGTTAAATATCTGAAAAATTAATATTGTAACAAGTGCTATAAAGTGTTGTGTGAATAAGGAGGCAACAGCTTCGAAATGGAAAGGAAAAGTGCCGTGTGTCTTGTAAGGCAAAAGTTATGTAAAATGTGTGTTATCAGTGTAAGAATGCCTTGCTAATTTTGCAAATAATGGCAGGCAGTACTGGAAGAAATGCGTGGTTGGAGCCATCGGATTAGCCCCGATGTAAGTACCCAAAAACCATGATTTTGTAGCAGTTATAGTCCACTGTGTGTTGTGTGATTTCAAAATTATAAAACATGCCAATAAGAGTCAATCATAGGAGGTAGAGCCTCAAATTAGTATTGTTGTGTTGATTTTAGTCAAGTTGAGATGTTTTTGTACATCATTGAGTGGATAAATCGTTACCACTATTGTAAAACGGCAATTCAGTTATATAGAAACTTAACGTAACGAACACGGATGTTCGGTTATTAAAATGGTTACGTTGTGTCGGATTATTGTAATTCATGTCAGCAATAAAAATAATAATAATAATAATAATAAGGAATAAATGAATACACATCAGGAAAAAATGGTTGTAAGCAAAATATATATGCTAATTGGAATATTTATCTATCCAAGCAGTAATATTATACATGAAGGGCTAAGAAAAGCAATTTAATATCAGAGTATATTGTGATAATGGGAATAAATATGCAAGAATCTAGGGAATGGAAGAGTTTAATAGAGAAAAGAATTTGCAGCTTGTGAATATGCTTGTAGAGTAATTGATAGATGTATCTTACTAATTAAAGGACGAGATCATAGCACAATAGTCACGGAAGCCAGGTAATCTATTCGATGTGTGAAATCTCGTATAGCCTAGGGCATACAGAGATATTTATTATGGCCAGAGCGTATTTTAGTGATTGACCCTAGCTCTGTGGATTGCCATGAAATGTTCCGGGTTCGAATCCTGTGGTGTATGAGAGGATAACAATGGAAACCTCTGCATGATACCTGATGTCGACTGAGAACTTGTTATTGAAATAAATTCAGCTCCTGGGAAGCGAATTTAATTGGCGGCAGGATGTGCCTGACCGTAGTATTTAATGAGATGCCGGCTAGCCAGTTCGACCAGTGATTGATGAATCTCGTTCCTTTATATAATGAAATGGACCTGTTGAGGCCAGTTATTAATATCCTAACGTTAGGAATAAATATTTAAACACGCCCATAACCTGTCTTGCATACAATTTAGTTGAAATCATATGAGATATGTGGGTCATTGAGACTGCACTATTGTATTTAAAATCTTGTTACTGCTTGGAGATAAAGAAGAAAGGAGTCAGGAAGGGACGGCGCACGTGTTGTGACCGCGCAACTCAGTCCCATTGTATACACGTAGCTCTGATGGGGAGAGTTTTAAACGACCATTGAAGGTTGACATTTAGAAGGGACAGACTGTGAAACTCTGTTTGGAATGAAAAGAGTCATCGTTGTATTGTATAATGAATTTGTGTGGTTTGAAACACATTGTTAATTAAGGATCGTTCTTATAACGTAATACTTGGCAAACTTATGAGTTGTTGGAAGATACATTTTTTTATCCTGACAGTATTACACAGGTCTGAAGGTCGGCACTAGATGCCATAGGCTACGCCCACTCAAGGGTAGCATAATATACCATCCGACACAGCGGTAACGGAATTTTTGAAATTGAAATCACAACGGCATACGGTGGAACTGTAGAAAAGGGAACTGTAGAAAAGGGAATTGTAGAAGGGAACTGTAGAGAAGGGGTACGTTTACATATCATTGTGGAGTTGCAAGTAAATTTGATGTGCAACCCATAAATTGGCTAATGCATGGTAAAGCATTTTGGTGGGAAAAGAGATACAAAACACAAGTGTACGCATAATGTGAATTAAGATGAGTTGAGTGTAAACAATTAAGCTTGTGAAATGAAAGAGGTCACAACAGGTGACATAAGATTATAAGTACAGTTTATGTGGAATTTACATGTGCATCAGCGCACTTGAGATTAAATTTTGATGTCAATCTCAGAGTAAAAGGATGAATAATCATCTGGATTTGCAAGGATAAAGTGTGAATATTAGTGGATTGTAGGAGTAATTTTGCTTTGTTGTATGTTATATTGTTGGATTGTGTTTTTGTGTGTTTAAAACCATGATTTAGAACTGAATTAAAGTCTTTAGAATAGAGTTGTGCTTTATCATTGTAGAGATACCTTTTAGTCTCAGATCAAAAATATGCAACTGCTCAGTGGGTGGACGGTACACGCCTGAGGACTGATGCTAGCTGGCGGCAGAAGCATGTTTTCCATGGAAATTATTCACATGGGTACAATATATAGAGATGGAGATGCCAAGAGCTATCAGAGGTCCATGGCAACACTACTAAATTGACGAGGGATGAGCCATCAGACATTTCCATGACAACGCACTTGCAAAAGATCAGAATCAGATTTACATCTGACTAAGTGTGAAGCGGCTTCGGTGACGTAACTGGTAGCATGCTAAACTTCTATGCCCAAGGTCGCGGGTTCAAAGCCGGCCGAAGTCGTCGGATTTTCTAAGAGCGCTAAAAATCCCTCAGTATGCTTTCCTTTGGATAGGAAGTTCCAACGTTCGTTGCGAGTTGCTGGTTGCGGTGGCATCTAGTAGCCAAGTTCACAGCTAGGTGTCGTTGACGGTAGTATCTGGTAGCAACATTAGGAACTACTGCTTGAAATTAACCGTCTGCAGTCCTTACGTGAATTACAGACTAATACAGCCATCACAATTCACACCGTTTATCAGACAGATTCTACACCACCCAAAGTACACGGGGTTACATGACCGCGTTGTCGCAGCCCCTAAACTGAGGAACCAACTGAAATCTCTGCGGGAGATATAATTTTGCGTGAAGAAGTAACAGACCGTTACATAGTTACACATCAGTGTCGAAATCTTGCATAAGGACAGTGTGACCACACGTATAAAAATGGACCCCAAATGACAAGAAGGTTACCGCCCCCTTAAGACAATAAAATGTTTAAAATATGCATAAAATGACGAAAAACCAAGTTAATTAAGCTCCAATTATTTAAAAAAATCTCGCAATAAATAAGGTCTGATCCTTCTACGAAAACCTGCATATTCTGGCTATTTTCGCCTATCCCCAAGTTTGTCCGGTGAAATCTACCTCCGCCTTCCGGCGTGCCGAGAGGACTTTTTTTGTAAATGGCCGGTCCCTAGTGATAACATAAACCGAATTCATGATCACAATAAACGGAAGATTTTCAATGTATCAGGTTTTAGGTAGATTTCATTAGAAAGCTAACTATTGCAACGAGTACCATGTTTCGACTACCGGAAAATTTCGACATATCTTCGCGTATCACATCCCCCAGACCCCAAAACCACCGTCAGTTCAAAAGTTTATATATAATTTATGTATATTGAACCCTTGCAAAGTAGCTCATGAGACTCAGTTTCGGGGGGGGGGGGGTGTAACAGTCCATATCGTAAGTTGTTGTTAAAGCGCTTCATTAACATGCAGGGTAACATATAACAAAATAACAATGAGGAAAAAGTGAAGCCAGGGTTAAAACAAATGAATTTAATAACAGATCAGCTATTTACAACAAGAATTAACAAAACAATCTCCCATATGACTCCCACTGAATTAATTAAATATGCCAAAACTAGGCCAAATCTCAGGAGAGATTAATACTCGGACCAAGTGTCCCAAAGAAAATCAACAAAAGTGACAATGTATGCGCGTGTGCTGTTCTACATGCTTCACGATGAGTACAATCGAATGCATGATTCGTCATCATCCAGAATAAACTTTCAGACGATGAATCCACATTGCGTAGAGCTAGACAGACGCGGGGAACAACTATACAACACTTAAAACTAAACCGAAACTTCCTATACTTAAAAATAAACAACACAATAATTTCCGCGTGAAATTGGATGCAGAACTGCCGTAGCAAATATTACTGCCTAAAATTAGGACTTCTCACACAAATCAACACAAGTAAGTTAACACGTGACCAATAAAAGAAATACACATATGACCGCCGTCATTTTTACAAGTACACTACCACTACACCACACGGGCGTCACATACTAAATTACATGAATTGAGTCATAAACAAATCACTAGGCTCAAAGCCAACATTTACATTATTAACACAATATTCTACCCATACGACATGCAATAATCCGTCACACACATGGCGAACTCCCCAATTAATTATGGTTCAAAATAACCATCACAAAGAACAGGTTTGCTAAATGAAAGCTTAAAGGGGCCAGTCGGAACATAGGACTGCCTAACAAAAATAAGTCACCAGGCAAGACGGGCGATTCGTGGAAATCAGCATATCTGTCAACCCACGTGTCACGATACCTCGACCTCCAAAGGGACGGGATCGAATCTCGAAGAAGCGTGCCCCAAAGCACAATAATACGTGTGTGTGTGTGTCAGAACAAAATATCCCGGCATTTCCCCTAGGAAATCCAAGAATCAGCATATGGACAAGGAACAGCGGTCTCCCTGGAGCACCCTGCCTTTCCATCAAAATACAACAACAACAAAAATATGAGGGCGGTAGGACCTCTACCCCTCTACACGTAGAATCAACACACACCTGACACAATAACACACACAGAATCACACGTATGGGTTTGACAGACCCTGAAATAAAATGACATAAATATTTTCCACTTGCTGGCACCTCCGTTCTACGCCATGACTAATTAACCTGAAAAGGATTCAAAAAAAATCTAAAAAAAATAGAACTAAGGTGTTCTATAATTACATCTTAAATTGTTCCACTCGGCACCCCTAATATGAATAAGAACCTGTTCAGCAAACATCTTACAGTAATTACCTCCCTTTCCTATCAAAATATGAACTTTAATAAAGCACCACTTATCGAATGTAACGGGTTTCGCATTTGCATGGATAAAAATCACGTACACGCGCCGTGTACATTAATTATGACTCCAAAGAAAAATAAATACACAACAAACACTTTGGCCACGTGCCAACGTACATTTAAAACATTTAGTGTCGGTACAAGAAAACACTCAAAACAAGAAAAAGAAAATGAACTATTTACAAAGTTCCCCCGCCAATCTAACTACATAATTGAATAATCAATTGTTGTACATCACCGTCTCAGCTTGTAGAACATATGACCTCCATCTCAGCCCATTTCCCTACGGGAAAGTTAGCACTCCATAGTTGTCTTCCTAGAAGCGTCGGACATCACTCCGGCTCCTGACCACACGTCGGACATCTTGGTGTAGTCTCTTTGGAGGAAAAGTTCAATGTTATTATAATTTGACCTGGCTATAATCGCTTGTGAGTTACTAAATTCGCCCACAAATAGTCCTATGCGATTAATCACGAAGACTTTCCCTAACTCCCGCTCACAAGCGCACAATACACACATGAAAAATACAATAAAAATTTACATGAAATATACACTTCGAGTCCATCGTCACTGGCTCGACAATACAAGTTTTAAAGTCTGACTGACTCACAGTCGCTATCTCGCTCGGTAATCTCTACTGCTCTGCTTGGACCTCTTTCGGGTGAGCGCTAATTAGAATGTTACTCAAGTCTTGCTCCTAAGAGCTGAAAATAGTTGTCTTTAAGATAATATCCAAGTTTTCAATCACCACGCAAACTGGTGTGAAGTTAGCTCACTGAGCTCACAAAGTATTAGACTTCAAATAATATATTAGAGCTTTAAAAATCGCTACACAAACTGACGTGAAGTTAGCTCATCAGAGCTCCAAATAAAATGACTTCGAATAATATTAGAGCGTTAAAATCATTACACAAACTGGCGTGAAGTTAGCTCACAGAGCTCCAAACAGAATGACATCGAACAGCGTCTCGTCGATCAATTTATTAGAAACTGACAGGGTAGGGACGAGTGGGGTGAATTCAGAAAAAATTTCCAGAGTTTTCATCTCACACACACGGGACTAGTGTCAATCTTCATCAAATAATTCAAACGTCTCAGCACACTCATGCGGAGATAATTCCGATCGGCGGTTCTTTAGATAATCAATTCCGCACGCTTTTTACCACTGACGCCATCCATCGCGTGATCTCGGCGTGGTCTCTCCTGATTGGGTGATTCAACCGTAGGTTGGTTGCAAGAAACTCGTGACCATCCCTTTATGATTCCAATTCTGGTGCAAGTTGTTACACAATTTGGCCTTGAACTCAGATTACCCGGCCGTTTTCAAGAATAGCTACCAAGAGCTACTTCTGTGGCAATCATTGCGACACGCTACCTTGCCTTTATCCTCGTCAACTTTCACAAGTACTGCCTGGGCTGCAGTAATAATAATAATAAATCATGAATACTTATTTATCGCAGATTAATAAGGGTTCAATATATATGTATATCAGTTTCTTGTGGACACCATAACTGCCGGAATTTTTCACCAATCACTTTGCATTTTTTACCGAATATGTATACCTATAACATCTCGGTCGAGTTCGTTACTGGGCTAAATCGGTGGAAGGGGGTGAAAATGGGGGGCTTTTTTTTTCTCGAAAAAGCGAAATATCGCTATAACTCTCTTAATATATGAAATATCGTATCCGTTTAAAGTTCATACTATGTGTCGGATAAAGCCCAAAAATGTATGTTTGAAGAGATTTTTTATAGCACCAACCATTGACCAAAGGGGTGGGAAAAAGTGGGTTTTTCGGGAAACATTAATCATATCTCTCTTAATAGGCACAATATCAAAACCGTACAAAATGGACAATAATCCTCTAATAATTACCTAAAACTTTTGTCTGAAAGAATTTTTGATATGACCTACCATTACGCCAAGGGATGAGAAAAATTATTTCGGAATTTTAAGAAAATGCCAAGAGCTATCAGTGGTTGCCATGGCAACACTACTAAATTGATGAGGGATGAGCCATCAGACGTTGCCATGACAACGCACTTGCACGAGATCAGATTCAGATTTCTATCTGACTAAGTGTGAAGCGGCTTCGGTGACGTAACTGATAGCATGCTGAACTTCTATGCCCAAGGTCGCGGGTTCAAAGCTGGCCAAAGTAGTCGGATTTCCTAAGAGCGCTAAAATCCCTCAGTATGCTTTCCTTTCGTTGCAAGTTGCTGGTTGCGGTGGCATCTAGTAGCCAAGTTCACAGCTAGGTGTCGTTGACGGTAGTATATGGTAGCAACATTAGGAACTACTGCTTGAAATTGACCGTCTGCAGTCCTTACCTGAATTACAGACTAATACAGCCATCACAATTCACACCGTTTATCAGACAGATTCTACTGTACACTCACCCAAAGTACAGGGGTTACATCACCACGTTGCCGCAGCCCCTAAACTGAGGAACCAACCAAAATCTCTGCGGGAGATATAATTTTGCGTGAAGAAGTAACAGACCGTTACATAGTTACACATCAGTGTCGAAACCTTGCATAAGGACAGTGTGACCACAAGTATAAAAATGGACTCCAAATGACAAGAAGGTTACTGTCGTCATAAGACAATAAAATGTTTAAAATATGCATAAAATGACGAAAAACAAAGTTAATTAATCTGCAATTATAAAATACTTTCTCGCAATAAATGAGGTCTGATCCTTCTACGAAAACCTGCATATTCTGCCTATTTTCGCCTATCCCCAAGTTTGTCCGGTGAAATCTACCTCCACCTTCCGGCGTGCCGAGAGGTCTTTTTTTTTAGCGTATGGCTTTTAGTGCCGGGACTGTGCGAGGACATGTTCGGCTCGCCAGTTGTAGCTGCTTCTATGCGGACACCCATTGGGTGAGCTACAAGTACCGTCGCGTGTGGACTGTTGTCTGGGGAGGAATGTTTGAATGTAAGGACGAGGAGTTGGAAGGTAGCGGCTGTGGCCTATAGTTAGGGACCAACCCCGGCATTTGCCTGGAAGGAAGATGGGAAACCACAGAAGACCATCTTCAAGGTTGCCGGCGGGGGGATTCAAACCTCCGCGCCTCCCGGATGTGAGCGACTGCCAGCAGCCATGCCGTAACGACCACGGCTAACTCACCCGGTAATGTTTTAGTATTTGTCCGTAAGGGACTTCATGAATGTGATTATATAATACGGTTGATAACATTATCCATGATTACTATAAACGGCGACCACTGTAGTTCTGTATGCCTTGGCTATTCTCGTGAGTATAAGTCTTTGTATTATTATTATTATTATTATGATTTATTATTCGCTAACCGGCCAACTACTGTAGGGACCACGATAAGTTCCACTATACATTCTGGCGTTTATTCAATTTTCGATTGATCCAGTAGGTTTTCATTAACTTTCTGTGTCGACCACGGCGTTCATTCGACCACTTTGCCCCGGTTGTCCATTTCTCTTCTTGGAAAGTCCCAAAAGTCACGATGCTTTTTGGGAAAGGTTTCTTTCTTGCGCGTCACCAGGTTGTAGGCCCATTTCTTGGAGGTCATTCTTGACGTTAACGTACCAGGGAACTGTTGTTTTTGGTTTTGAGTCGAAATTGTTAAATATACGTTTTGTCCATCTAGAGTCATCCATCCGTCGCAAGTGACCGTAGAAGCGAGCCCTGCGTTTACGCATTGTGTCCGTGATCTTCTCTATCTTAGAACAGATTTCTTGCCTTGATTTTCTTACGTAGATTCCGTGTTGGTAGTTTGGACCAAGTATATTGTAGAGAATCTTTCTCTCATTTTGCTCTAACTTAGCAAGCGCACATTTCTGAGAGAGGATAAGGTATTCTGACGCATAGAGGTGATGATGATGATAATTCCTGTTTTAAGGGGCCTAACATCGAGGTTATCGGCCCCTAATGGTTTGGGTGATTGTGAACATGATAATGAAATGCAAACTAGAACTAACACTAACTACTAACTTACATTAGAAGTAGAAAAGGAAAACGAAAGGAGAAGAAGGCAAATAAAGGACAGGAGGAAAAGAAATGCCCTCAACCCTCGAAGAATGCGGATTGAGGGACTTGGAAGGAAGGAGAGCCATAAAAGGCAGATAGGAAAGTGAAAGAGGAGAGGGTCCGCCCCACAGGTAAAGGATAAAAGGGGGAAAACCGGACCCAGCTCAGGAATCCCTCGGGGTCGCCAACTCCCGAACTCACCAGCCATGAGCCCCTGAGGGTGTAGCAATATCAAGGGTGCACCAGAAGTGGTGGGGCTACATACACCCTACCTCCTTAAGGGCCTTGAGTACAAGGCAGGAGGTAAAAGGAAAAGAAAAAGAAGGCTGACCCCTCGCAGAAGTAGGGTATCAGAAAAGATGAGACAAGGGCCAATTAAGGCGGGAAAGGAAGAGACTCCTTAGGCCTCGGATGCCCTAATACCGTCGGGGTCGGAAGAGAACAAGAGGTGACCAAGTGAGGTCGACAGGAAAGAAGACGGAGAGGAGCCCGGCACAAGTAAGTGGAAGCAATGCCGGACTTAGCTGGGGCCCCGTGATCGCCAACCCACGTCCCACTAGATGTGAGCCGCTGGGGGTGACGCATAGAGGGATACCGGCTTGACGGCAGTGAAGTAAGTGATGAATTTTGGTATGTATAGAAAAGCACCTTTTGTTATACAGTGTATGTTCCAGGTGGTTTGAAATGCTACCTCCAGTTTTTTTGCTCTGGCCACTATTGTCTCTGTATCTAGTCCGTTTGATTGGACTATTATTATTATTATTATTATTATTATTATTATTAGGCCTATTGTGTGAAATTCAAGCGGACACTGGGTGATAAGTGTGTCAGCACACATTCCAGGGAAACGGGACCTGTCTCCCCATTAGAGTGATGATAACATCTGCCTCACAGGAATGTACTGTCTGGACTCTCAGGCACCGTTCACGGACTGTGGGGTGGGCAGTCTTTCTTAATTACTCTCATTTAGATAATGGTAATAATGTTCGAAATAGTCTCAGGTTCTACTCGTCAACGGCGGGAATGAAATATTTAATTTATCTATTTATGATAATCAAGTCTTTAAGCTGTTAGGTCTACCTGAGTAGTAGTCTGAGATTCTCCTCTTCAAAGTCCCTGGTTCAATTCCCGACTCAGATACAGTACAACTTGCCTTCAACGGACCCGTTATTAAACGGAAACTTGTCTTAAACGAAAATATTTGACGGTCCTATGAACTCAGGGGTGAAAAACGTATTAAATTCCCTTAATTAAACGGAAACTGTGTATCGCGGACAACGGAAATAACAAGTAGTTCCGTGAAGAACTAAATAGCCTATTTTCATAAATATACATCGTACTTATGTTAACTGCCTCTCTGAACGTACAAAATTTCAGTTTGATTGCTGTCATAGATTAGTAGATGTTGAGAACCGTCTAAATATGTCGGATGGTCGCCATGTTGGATTTTTATATATGTAGGCCATAGGGTTATGTACTATTATATGACGATTATTGCGTAGGTTCATTATTCAAACGTTGACTTCGATCGCATTATTAGGACACAAGGAATAAAAACTTAATCTTAAAATTTCTCACAGCCGCCATCTTGAGGTTATGTAAACAATTGTACTTAATTAGATATCAGTGTATTATAATGTGTATACACATTTGCTGTAACATGTTTCACTGTGCTCGGATGGTTAAATCGCGAGAAAAGCCTATTTAAATGTTTAAATTTGGCTTGACCGCCATGTTCGTTCTGTAATGAACATGTTTTTGAAAGTCACGTAGGTGAACTTCTAACAGTGCCCTTTATCACCGTACGATATTTCAGGGTTATATCAGTAACAGTTTCGGAAATATAAGATCCCGGTGAAATATTTCGCACAGTCGCCATGTTGGATTGATGAGACGTAATAAAATTTGAAGGGCACGGTCGGGATCGGACAAAATAGTTGTATGACCTTACTGAGTTTTATTGTAATCGCTCCAGCGGTTTAGATTTTACTGTATTAGGGACACACACACATACACTCACACACACACACTCACTGACAAAAGGTGATCTCATAAGCCTATTGTTTCATAAATGAAAATAGGCTAAAAATACGACTTTTAACGGAAAATTGTCAAGTTCCAGAATGCAGTCTTAAGAAAATAGTCAGGCACCCTGTGCAAGTCTACCGTGTCTACTGTAACAGTTGATTCTATAGCTAGCAAGGAATGTGTAAATAGGTCTTCCTGCTTTTGTTCTCCAACTTACACGTCAAAGTGTACGATTAATTGCCAGGTATCTGTTCCCTAAACCTTTTCCAATGCTCGCCTTAATGAATCGCCAATCAACAAATGCCTGTCTTAATCTCAGCCCTTGTCAATCAGCTTAGTTGGTTGGTTCCTTAGTTTAGGGTCTGCGACAACGCGGTCATGTAGCCCCGTGTACTTGGTGTGTGTGTTGAATCTCTCTCATAACCAGTGTTAATTGTGATGACTGTCTTCGTGCGTGTTTTCTGTTTCTAATTCAAGTAAGGACTGCAGACGATAATTTCAAGTAGTTCCTACTTTCGCTACCAAATGCTACCGTCCAAGACACCAAGCTGTGAACTTCGCTACTACTAGATGCCATCGCAACCAGCATCCGGTGACGAACGTTGGAACTTACAAATTTTGGCTTCACACAAGTGTAGTTAATGGAAGGTTCTTTTTCATGCCATAAATCTATGGCATGGGACCACTGGCTTTACTTCCCTTCCGAAGGAAGGGATAGTGAGGGATTTTTAACGCTCTTAAAAAAACCGACGACTTCGGCCGGGTTGGAACCCGTGACCTTGGGCATGGAAGCTCAGCATGCTGCCAACTACGCACCGTAGCCGAGCCAATCAGCTTAGAATTCAGCTATTAACTGAGAATTTCTCAACTTACATTTCTGACATTTCAGCGGTAATTATGGTGGGGCAGATTACCTCGCGGTTCCGCCCCTTCAAACTCCAATAACTAACTAACTAGTCATTATTATTTCGGAAACAAGAGTTGTGCTTGCTCTTAGCACGAGAGTAAAAGTGATACACTAGCAGAAATATGTAAATAATAACATAATGAGTGAGGTATGTGCAACATTTTATTTTTAGCCTACTTTCGATTTTTGCAAAAAATGAAAGTAGACTTTTGAGATCAACACAGGGCGAAAAAAGTGTGTCTGTCTGTGTGTGTGTGAGTCTGTGTGTGTGTGTGTGTGTGTATGTGTGTGTGTGAGTCTGTGTGTGTGTGTGTGTGTGTCTGTGTGTGTGTGAGTGTGTGTACTCTGAATGTCTGTCCCCCCCTATCAATTCGAACACGGTGAATGCGAATTGAACGAAATTTGGTACAAAGGTAGCACTAGCAAAGGACACCTCAGTGTCATGTTTTATATCGCCGCCATCTTGACGGAAACGTAATGGCGGCCACTCAAATGTTCAAAGCTTTAATCAAATTACGACTAACCTAATCATCCGATCTCTACCAAATTTTGCAACAACATACCTTTATGGGGGCAGCATCCTTTGACCAAACTAATAGGTCATTAGCCTAATAGTTTGCGGATGGCGGCCATCTTTGTGTGAAAATCAATTCCCCCTATTAATTCGAACACGGTGCAACCGAATGGAACGAAATTTGGTACAGAGGTAGCACTAGCAAAGGGCATCTCAGTGTCATGTTTTATATCGCCGCCATATTGACAGAAACGTAATGGCGGCCACACAAATGTTCAAAGCTTAAGTTAAATTATGACTAACACAACCATCCGATCTCTACCAAACTTTGCAACAACATTCCTTTATGGAGGGAGCATCCTTTGACCAATCTAATAGGTTATTAGCCTAATAGTTTGCGGATGGCGGCTATCTTTATGTCAAAATTGATTCCCCCTATTTATTCGTACGCGGTGGAACAGAATGAACGAAATTTGGTACAGAGGTAGCACTAGCAAAGGGCACCTCAGTGTCATGTTTTATATCACCGCCATCTTGACAGAAACGTAATGGCGGCCACACAAATGTTCAAAGCTTAAGTTAAATTACGACTAACATAACCATCCGATCTCTACCAAACTTTGCAACAACATTCCTTTATGGAGGGAGCATCCTTTGACCAATCTAATAGGTTATTAGCCTAATAGTTTGCGGGTGGCGGCCATCTTTATGTCAAAATTGATTCCCCCTATTAATTCGAACACGGTGGAACCGAATGGAACGAAATTTGGTACAGAGGTAGCACTAGCAAAGGGCACCTCAGTGTCATGTTTATATTCGCCGCCATCTTGACAGAAACGTAATGGCGGCCACACAAATGTTCAAAGCTTAAGTTAAATTACGACTAACATAACCATCCGATCTCTACCAAACTTTGCAACGACATTCCTTTATGGAGGGAGCATCCTTTGACCAATCTAATAGGTTATTAGCCTAATAGTTTGCGGGTGGCGGCCATCTTTATGTCAAAATTGATTCCCCCTATTAATTCGAACACGGTGGAACCGAATGGAACGAAATTTGGTACAGAGGTAGCACTAGCAAAGGGCACCTCAGTGTCATGTTTATATTCGCCGCCATCTTGACTGAAACGTAATGGCGGCCACACGAATGTTCAAAGCTTAAATCAAATTACGATTAACCTAATCATCCGATCTCTAGCAAATTTAGCAACAACATACCTTTATGGAGGGAGCAACCTTTGACCAATCTAATAGGTCATTCGCCTAATAGTTAGCGGATGGCGGCCATCTTTGTGTCAAAATCGATTCCCCCTATTAATTCAAACACGGTGAAACCGAATGGAACGAAATTTGGTACAGAGATAGCACTAGCAAAGGGCATCTCAGTGTCATGATTTATATCACCGTCATGTTGACAGAAACGTAATGGCGGCCACACAAATGTTTAAAGCTTAAATCAAATTACGACTAACACAACCATCCGATCTCTACCAAACTTTGCAACAACATACCTTTATGGAGGGAGCATCCTTTGACCAATCTAATAGGCCATTAGCCTAATAGTTTGCGGATGGTGGCCATCTTTATGTCAAAATTGATTCCCCCTATTAATTCGAACACGGTGGAACCGAATGAACGAAATTTGGTACAGAGGTAGCACTAGCAAAGGGCACCTCAGTGTCATGTTTTATATCGCCGCCATCTTGACAGAAACGTAATGGCGGCCACACAAATGTTCAAAGCTTAAGTTAAATTACGACTAACACAACCATCCGATCTCTACCAAACTTTGCAACAACATACCTTTATGGAGGGAGCATCCTTTGACCAATCTAATAGGCCATTAGCCTAATAGTTTGCGGATGGTGGCCATCTTTATGTCAAAATTGATTCCCCCTATTAATTCGAACACGGTGGAACCGAATGAACGAAATGTGGTACAGAGGTAGCACTAGCAAAGGGCACCTCATTGTCATGTTTTATATCGCCGCCATCTTGACGGAAACGTAATGGTGGCCACACAAATGTTCAAAGCTTAAATGTAATTACGACCAACCTAATAATCTAGTCTCTACCAAATTTTGCATCACCATATCTTTATGTGGGAAACATATTCAGACCAAACTGCAAGAACATCAGCCCAATAGTTTGCAGATGGTGGCCAAGTATGTGTGCAAATCGATTCCCCCTATCAATTCAAACACGGTGAAACCGAATTGAACGAAATTTGGTACAGAGGTAGCACTAGCAAAGGGCACCTCATATTCATGTTTAATATCCCTATAGCACGTTGTATTTCAACAAGCTACTACAACCAACATTCAACCATACTCCTTGAAAAGGACAAAGAGTTATAACAATACCCATGCATTTAGGAGAAAGTAGGCTTTATGTTCTTTACTGAACATCTTGTTTCTCAATATGTCCATTATATGCATGTCCACGGTTTAATTAGTTTAGCATGGACCTACCTCCGTTAACCGGAAAACTATCTTTAACGGAAACATTTGCGAGTCCCGTTCGATTCCGTTGAAGGCAGTTTTTTTTTTTCGTGTGGCCTCCTGAGAGGCCGAGTGCAGGTCTTTCTATTCGACGCCCGTGGGCGACCTGCGCGCCGGGATGAGAGATGGAATGGGTGAAGATGAATTAAACTGGGCAAGGATGTGGAAGGAATCGGCCGTGGCCTATCAGAAGGTACCGTCCCAGCATTTGCCTGGTGTTGAAAATGGGAAACCACGGAGAACCATTTCAAGGACGGCCGACGGTGGGGCTCGAACCCACGCGTCTACCGAGTCAGCAGAGAGCTTGGTCCCATGACCTAACGCTGCGCTTTAGCCAGCTGAGCCAATGAAGGTAGGATGAACCGTAGTCAATCTGCCGGAATGGTGTACACACTAAATCGCGAGGCAAACTGGGAAGGGGTGGGTTCGATTCACATCTTACCCATACTATACATAGTTTTCCGTGGCTTCTCGCTTTTACTCCTTGCCAATCCTTGCCCGAATCACACATAGTGTATTATTATTAATCGTATGGTATGGTACACACTAACATCATATCACGGCTTAATAATAATAATAATAATAAAAAAGGAACAGATAGTCTCATAATTTACCATCTACATTTAAGATATAGTCCACTGATGCACGGTTCACTGAGATAAAATCCAATATGTTACCACCATAGGATCTTAGAAGGACAGTCCTGAATGATGTGCTTCACCGTTTGTCTATCGGCTCCACAGTCACACTTTGGAGAGGGTAACCTGTTCCACTTGAACAAAGAGTCCGCACAAACACCAGAATTGGTCCTGATCTGGTTTAATTTGGACCTTATCCGGCGAGGAAGATCAAAACCAGGTACTTTAGATGTGACAGATGGCATGTCTCGGCAGTTGTGTTGAGCAAAAATCTTCCAATCATGAGACCACTGCTGGACTATGTCAAAGTTCTCATTGATAAGTTTCGTAGCTGTCTTCAGAGGGGGGCTGCCTTGAGCGAAGTCTGGGTAGAAAAGCAGCAGGTATATCAGCATGAATAGGGAGATCCGGATTTTGGAGTATGTTGAGGTATGTTTTGACCAGAATATTACATCTGCGTAGATGTAAATTCCTTGGTACAGACACCACAATAACGTAGGTTAAAGATAGTTCCACCCCTCACCCCACACACAATTACACAGTGTTGGAAGCCACTAACTGAAATAACTGTGCATTTATGACGCGTTCAGGAATCGAATCTGCAACCTTTCACTTTGGCCGCCAATGCTCTACCAAGTGAGTTAACGTGACGTGAAAGGTATTTGACAGGAGGTACTGTTGTCAGTTCAATCCCTGCACGCCACGATATTCCAACTTTCATTGTTGTTTCATTTAAGGGACTTGGATATCGTGGTCATTTAGACTCGTGTACGTGTGCGTATATAATTTTGTCTGACAACCTATGTTGTTTGCAGACGATGTTGTGATCTGGGGCGAGGATGAGATGGAAGTACAAGAAGAGTTAGACGTAATAACTGAAAAGATTGAACAATGGGGATTGAAGATGATGTGGAGAAGAGTAAAACAGTGGTGGTGAGTAGAGGTAAGAAAGAAGGAAAAGGAGCAATCAAAGTAGGAGATAAGGAATTGGAAGTGGTGAAACACGTCAAATACTTGGGAAGTGAACTGACTGAAGATGGAAGACTAGATTTGGAAATTAGCAGAAGAATACAACTCGGGAGTGCTTTCTACCAACAGGTACGGGGACTAGTATGGATGAAGGATATACCAATTAAGGCTAAATAAGTTATGTACAAAGCATATTATGTTCCTATAATGACATTTGCAGCAGAAACGTGGACAATGACTAAGAGGGATGAGAGCAGGGTACAAGCAGCTGAGATGAGACTCCTGAGAAGTATGGTCCAGAAAACGAGGAGAGACAGAGTGAGAAATGAAGATATACGGAAAGAACTGGGAGTACAGAAACTAAATGACAAATTGGAGCAAAACAGATTGAGATGGTTTGGACATGTCAAACGGATGAATGAAGTAAGGCTACCAAGACGACCACTGGAACGACGGATGACAGGGAAGAGAGGACAAGGAAGACCAAGAATGCGTTGGATGGACTCGGTGAAGAATAGCATTAGTAAACGGAACCTGGATTGGAACACCGTGTCGGAAGAGGAATGACAGAACAAAGTGGAGAGGAACCATATATGCCCCCACCCAGTGTCAGCTGGAAAAGGGGAAATGAAGATGAATGAATGAATGAATGAATGAATGAATGAATGAATGAATGAATGAATGAATGAATGAATGAAACCTATGTTATAGTGATGGCTGTATTAGCGTGTGTACTTGTTATTCAAGTGAGGATTGGCTTTATGTTAGGTACTTCCCGACATTTGCCTGGAATAGAAGTGGAGAAACAACACTAAAAATATGCCTGGCGTGTCCAGGAATTAAATCAGAATCTTTTGATTTAATTTTTGTTGTTATAAATTCGTACATTTGAACATCTTTTGTCATCATCCCCGTGTACTTGGGTGTATGTTAAATTAGTCTGATAACCTGTGTTTCTGTGGTGACTGCAGAACTGTGTATGACTGTAATTATCGGTTGGTTGGTTCCTTAGTTTAGGGGCTGCGACAACGCGGTCATGTAGCCCCGTGTACTTTGGGTGTGTGTAGAATCTGTCTGACAACCGGTGTCAATTGTGATGGCTGTATTAGTGTGTGTTATCTGTGATCCAGGTAAGGACTGCAGACGATCAATTTTTCAAGTAGTTCCTACTTTTGCTACCAAATGCTACCGTCCACGACACCTAGCTGCGGACTTGGCTACTAGATGCCATCGCAGCCAGCACATGGCGGCGAACGTTGGAACTAATATAGCATTATCAAACCAACCTACACATTTTGGCTTCCACAAGTGTAGTTAGTTCTTTTTCATGCACTAAATCTATGACTTGAGCCCGCCGTCTTTACTTCCCCTCCGAAGGGGGTAGTATGGAACTGCGCCCAATCTTCACTAATGACCCAGGTCATTAGCATCAGCCTTCAAAAATTGGCTGTGGAACTGCGCCCATTGAGAGCGGTCAGGTAGCTTCCCTCCCTCCACCCCTCTACGGAATTATCTTGTGTCGAGTGGTGTGACTCATTTCAAATCGGTTTTGTCTTGATTGCGAACAAGTCAAAAACCGTCCAGATTGCGGACAAGAGATTAGTGTTGGCCTGGGATACATAAAACAGGTACAGTTTTCAAAACACATTAATATTTAATTTTTGTTCTAGCAATATTAGCATTAACTGGTACATTGGGATGTTTTCGACAACCTAACCATATTTTAAAAATAGTTTTGTTATTGCAAATATTTAATAATCTAGTTTGAGGTAATCTTACCATTTAGAAGATTATTATATTTTTTATTGTATAACAAAACTAGAGGGGTAGTTATTTATGGTGGATTAGAGAGAGTTGTATTATTATTATTTTATTATTATTATTATTATTATTATTAGTGTAGCCTCCGTGGCTTAGGCAGCAGCGCGCCGGACCCTCGCCGCTGGGTTCCGTGCTTCAAATCCTTGTCACTCCATGTGAGATTTGTGCTGGGCAAAGCAGAGGTGGGACAGGTTTTTCTCCGGGTACTCCGGTTTTCCCTGTCATCTTTCATTCCAGCAACACTCTCCATTATAATTTCATTTCATTTGTCATTCATTAATCATTGTCCCAGAGGAGTGCAGCAGGCTTCGGAAGCCGGCACAATGCCTATCCTCGCCGCTAGATGGGGGCTTCATTCATTCCAACCCTGACCCGGTCCAATGACTGGAAAAAGGCTGTGGATTTTCATTCTTCTTCTTATTATTATCATTATTATTCGCCTCTGTGGTGTAGTGGTTAGTATGATTACCTGCCACCCCCGGAGGCCCGTAGTACAGCTGCTTATCGGGACGGAGGACTACCTCTTATTCTCAGCAGTACAGAAGCTAGTGGTGGGAGACAGTCCGTCAATCTCCTTAAACCGGCTAACAGCCGACTTGACTATTGGCGCAGTTCAATCGGCCTGATTAAAAGGATCTGGAAATACCACTGATTATGGGCGCAGTTCCATATCTCCCTCCGAAGGAAGGCATATTGAGGGATTTTAAACGCTCTTAAAATCCGACGACTTCGGCCAGGTTTGAACCCACGATCTTGGGCATAGAAGCTCAGCGTGCTAACAACTACGCCACCGAAGCCGCCACTGTAATTATTACGGTTGAAAATGGGATAGGAGCTTTGGGACTTGAACTAGGGTACAATGCCGGCATACACCTCCCGACAGCTGTAGCTACGCAGTCTAAGGCACAGTGCTAGGCCATAGAGCCAAGCTATCTGTGGACTCGGTAGACGTGGATTCCAAGCCCACCTTCATCCATCTTTGAAATGATTTTCCGGGGTTACCCATTTTCAATTCCAGCCAAATACTGCGATGGTACCTTTTAATAGGCAACGACCGCTTCCTCCCATCTCTTTGCCCAGTTAAATTCCTTTCATAACTCCTCTCATGATGTTGGCGTCAGGTAGGAGGGCATCCGAAAACTGTGCTTGTGTACTGGCAACATTGCTGGAACTATTTGTCTTGGAGAGTAGATGCCTATTTAAGAGTCATTTCCCATTTAGAATCCATTATCCTCATTAAATCGCTCCATGCTGGGCGAAAGGCACTTGCAAGAGGCTGAGGTATAATCGCTTGGGCAAGGATTTGGGTAGGAGGCAGCTGTGGCCTTACTTTAGGCACCAACCCGGTAATTGCCTGGAATAGTAGGAAACAATGGAAAACCACACTTCTAGAATGGCTGAGGTAAGAATAAAACACACCTCTTCTCACTTCTGCACCACGAGGTTGAGTGTACCCCGTTCCAGCCATCAGACCAGGCTTGAATGTCTCGCCAGAGCCGGGAATCGAACCCGGTTCTCCACGTGACAGGCAACAATGCTAGCCACTACGCAACTCAATTTATTGTGGTGTTTGAAGCCATATTTTCAGTGTTGCCTTAGTAAACAAGAGTTTAGTGCTTTTCAGTCGGTCAACACGAATGTACCCAAAAGAGATGGGTTATGCCCTAATCCTGAAATAAATTACATGAGATTAATAAAACACTAGGATGACCAGTTTCGATCGTCAAGCGATCATCATCAGATCCAATACACTTAGGCTATAAAATCTATGTTTGAAATACAGGTGAAAATATTTACAATATGTACAATTATTTAGTTGCAGTATTGGTACTGTAACTGTCAGTGTATGCTAAATGCAGTATATATGTTAGGTGAAATGCTAAATGGTGATGGCTATCCGGAGATTGTACTTTAGAGAGATTATATGGTTGTAAACTATGGTTAAACTATAAAATTTTAGGCTAACTACTTATCTGATTGTCTTCCGTACTACAGCTATTCGCAGTTTCCGTGCTCACTTGAACTCGCTGAGCGGTCGACTGCGGTGGTTATCTTAACGACAGGTTTTTCCCCCGCCTTCCCCCCCCCCCCCTTGTCCCTACGTGCTGTGGGGAGTGATCGCGATGTGTTTATGTGAGGTGTTGCCAACCTAGATAAGATGTATGTTATTGAATGAGGTGGATCTACAACTATTAAAGACCGTGGATTAGTCCTCGCCACGCGTGGAGCATAACCCATTCGAACTAAGCGTTGACGGTCTTATGAGGACGTCCCGGCACCTTTAATACTGCCTCTAATATGGGCCTTGGTTTATTGCAGAAGAAAAGTACATCGTACACCTGATCCAGCTAACATTTACCTATTAAAAACCCCCTAATTTCCCCCCTTTTTTATCTAGCTTGGCTGTGTCGCTAAATTGTGTTTTGTTTCCGACAGGGTGTGTTTTTTAGTAGCGTGAAGAGGGGTGAGCTCTCCATGAACGTGTGTTCATTTAGATTGTTGGGATTGTTTCGTTTGGCTAGGTGTATCTCGATTGCTTCCTTTATGTCAAGAGCTCTGCCTTTCGATTCGTGATGGATTATTTTAAGGTCCGACTCTATGTTGGTAAAGCTATGCCCTGCGTCACACATATGTTCGCACACGGCTGAATGTGTTCCGTATCTTATCGCATTTCTATGTTCATTATAACGTGTGTCTACTCGCCTTCCACTCTGCCCGATGTAATTAGCTTGACAATCGGTGTCTTGGCACGTTATAGAATATACCCCTGACCTTGAATACGGGTCACGTTTATTTAGATTACTATTTAGGAGGTGCCTAGCGGTTGTGTTTTTCGTCGTGAAAGCTATCTTTATGCCTTGCTTTTTGAATAGGTTAGTGATTTTATATGTATACATTGAAAAAACAGTCGAATTCCTAAACAACAACGAAATCATGGAATTAACAAAAGACCCCACCAACAAATTCCAAAAACAAATAAAAAGTGCGCTAAAAGAAACAGAATACATACTGACCAAAGCCGAAAAATCAAAACTAATAAACATGAACCCGAAAATACCGTCATTGAGGGGACAACCAAAAATACACAAAAAGGAATGCCCAATGAGACCAATAGTCAATTGTAGGAATGCCCCTAATTACAAAATCAGCAAAGAGTTACTAAAAATCTTAAAATGCCGTCTTTCCAACGACAAAAACAACTCTGTAAAGAACACAACAGAACTAGTAACAGCATTGAACACCCTACAAATGAAACCTAGCTTCAGGCTAGTATCCTTCGACGTAACTATCATGTACACCAATATTCCGATTATTGAAGCAATCAACACTATCGAAAACAACTTAAAATCCAACAATTCGGTAAAAGAAATTGAAGAGATTGTGAGATTACTGAGGGTCGTTCTCACCCAAAACGTGTTTCAATTCGACAATAAAATATACACACAGAGAGAAGGCCTAGCAATGGGATCGCCACTAAGTGGGTTAATCGCTGACATCTTCATCAATGCACTAGAAAATGCGTTCTTAGAAAATACTTCAACAAAGGGAATAGTAATATGGAAAAGATACGTAGATGATGTAATTAGCATCTACGATACTGAACTAACAAGCGAAGAAACAATTCTCCAATCCATTAATAGCCTTCACCATTCTATCAAATTCACTAAGGAATCCGAAATAGACCGGAAAATAAATTATCTCGATATAACTATTGAACGTAAAGACAACGACCTTTCATATTCCATATTCCGGAAAGCAACACAAACCTCGCATGCAATCGACAATCAGTCTAATCACCCCAGTACGCACAAACTAGCGGGTTTCAATTCAATGGTGCACAGGGCTTTAAACATACCCATGTCAAAAGACAACTATAATAAGGAAATAAGAACTATTATGCAAATAGCAAAGGAAAACAACTTCTCGCCAAGCAAAATAAATCAAATTATAGCCAAACATAAAAATAAAGATAAAACGATTCCCAAACCGGACAGTAATGAGAAAAAATTTGCGCGTTTCAACTATGTGAATGCGAATACATATAAAATCACTAACCTATTCAAAAAGCAAGGCATAAAAATAGCTTTCACGACGAAAAACACAACCGCTAGGCACCTCCTAAATAGTAATCTAAATAAACGTGACCCGTATTCAAGGTCAGGGGTATATTCTATAACGTGCCAAGACACCGATTGCCAAGCTAATTACATCGGGCAGAGTGGAAGGCGAGTAGACACACGTTATAATGAACATAGAAATGCGATAAGATACGGAACACATTCAGCCGTGTGCGAACATATGTGTGACGCAGGGCATAGCTTTACCAACATAGAGTCGGACCTTAAAATAATCCATCACGAATCGAAAGGCAGAGCTCTTGACATAAAGGAAGCAATCGAGATACACCTAGCCAAACGAAACAATCCCAACAATCTAAATGAACACACGTTCATGGAGAGCTCACCCCTCTTCACGCTACTAAAAACACACCCTGTCGGAAACAAAACACAATTTAGCGACACAGCCAAGCTAGATAAAAAGGGGGGAAATTAGGGGGTTTTTAATAGGTAAATGTTAGCTGGATCAGGTGTACGATGTACTTTTCTTCTGCAATAAACCAAGGCCCATATTAGAGGCAGTATTAAAGGTGCCGGGACGTCCTCATAAGACCGTCAACGCTTAGTTCGAATGGGTTATGCTCCACGCGTGGCGAGGACTAATCCACGGTCTTTAATAGTTGTAGATCCACCTCATTCAATAACATACATCTTATCTAGGTTGGCAACACCTCACATAAACACATCGCGATCACTCCCCACAGCACGTAGGGACAAGGGGGGGGGGGGGGAAGGCGGGGGAAAAACCTGTCGTTAAGATAACCACCGCAGTCGACCGCTCAGCGAGTTCAAGTGAGCACGGAAACTGCGAATAGCTGTAGTACGGAAGACAATCAGATAAGTAGTTAGCCTAAAATTTTATAGTTTAACCATAGTTTACAACCATATAATCTCTCTAAAGTACAATCTCCGGATAGCCATCACCATTTAGCATTTCACCTAACATATATACTGCATTTAGCATACACTGACAGTTACAGTACCAATACTGCAACTAAATAATTGTACATATTGTAAATATTTTCACCTGTATTTCAAACATAGATTTTATAGCCTAAGTGTATTGGATCTGATGATGATCGCTTGACGATCGAAACTGGTCATCCTAGTGTTTTATTAATCTCATGTAATTTATTTCAGGATTAGGGCATAACCCATCTCTTTTGGGTACATTCGTGTTGACCGACTGAAAAGCACTAAACTCTTGTCAACTCAATTTATACAAAATAATACTCTAAATGTTCTCAACACAATTTACAAATGTCGTACAGTATTCTCATTGCGTTTTATCGTCGTCTGTAACAGGGTACATCATGTCTCAGAGCTGGCGGATTTTCCATCCGCGTTCAGAAGGTCATTCTTCCCTCTCCTCACACGCCCGCTCAGCCAGCCTGCGAGGAATTTATTTATTTATTTATTTATTTATTTATTTATTTATTTAGTGTATGGCTTTTAGTGCCGGGAGTGTCCGAGGACATGTTCGGCTCGCCAGAGGCTGTAGCTGCTTGAAACGGACACCCATGGGGTGAGCTACAAGTTCCGTTCAATTTCAAGTAGTTTCAACTTTCGCCACCAGATGTCACTGACACATAGTAGTGAACGTTCGAACTATGATAGAGCGTTTCAACGAAATCTAACCTAGAGGAAATTGAGATGGACAGCAGCGAGTTTGCTCACAGCGTACACAAACCTGCCTGGCCCTGCTGTTATCTGAAACATCAACCAATGAAGATACATAATTAGAGCTGGGATTCTTATGCAGTATCAAGTGGTAAAATATGTACATAAATATGTAACAAAAACATCAAAATATGTAGGAAAATATGTAGAATGGGCAAAATATGCAATATCACATATGTGATATAAACTCACCATTCTGTCAGTTACAAGTTACAACACACAAAACACAATTTATATCAAATTTTGTAGCACAATAAAGAATAAATGTTTTATGTTCTCTGGAGTCATATAACAATATATCACACACGTGATCAATACAAACTTAACATTTTTAACACTCAACACTCGGGGCACGTTTGAACATTAAATTGTGCAGCACAGTGAACAATTATGTATTTTTTCGATTTTCCCTGGGGTACGGTAATTGAAAGACGTTCGTCACTCAGAATATTTTTAGCCTACTTTTCACATTTTGCAAAAATGAGGAAAAAGTAGACCTATGAGATCGATCCGGGAAATTGTGTGTCTGTCTGTCCATCTATCTGTCTGGCTGTGTGTGTCCCCCCCTATCAACTCCTAAACGGCTGCAGAAATCGAAACCAAATTTAGTATGAGTAAAGATGTATACCGGAATATCTCACATCCATATTTGAAAATGATGTCAGTGGTACCAACTGCTGAAAAAACGCACTAGAAATTTGAGCTCCATGTTGGATATCTTGGAAGGTATGCATGGGAGCTATTCCAAAATTGGCACATATGTCGATAACACTATTTCAGTTTAATTTCCAGGAGGCCATGCATGACAGTGTTGCCAAAATAATTTTTAGCCTTCTGATAGGTCCAATCTTTAAATGCGTATAACTTCTACACTATCAATTGGATTTCAACCAAATTTTGTATGTAATATGTGTACATAAACAGATATGGCTGAGCGTATTCTTAAGAGCCACCAGGGCTGTCAACTGTTAATAATAGCTCTCTCTATTCTTTTAACCAAATGCCAATATATCAGAAAGTATGCAAGCCGACAGCTTTAAACTATCCACACGTATAGTACCTGACATTTTAGATTAATTTTGGAGCAACTTATATACTTCAGTTCTACCAACATGATTTTAAGCCTGCTGATAGGGCCAATTTTTAAATACATGTAACTTCTATACTATCAGCTGGATTTCAACCAAATTTCGTATGTGCTATGTGTAACTTAACAGATATGACTATAAGTATTCTTAAGAGCAATCAGGGCTGCCAACTGTTAATAAATGCTGTCTAAATTTTTTTAAACTAATATCAATATATCAGGAAGTATGCAAGCCAACAGCCCTATACTTTGCACACGTATAGACTAGCACCTGACATTCTAGATTAATTTGGAATAATTAATATAAGTCAGTGCTGCCAACATGATTCTATGCCTGCTGATAGGTCCAATTTTAAAATACATGTAACGTCTATACTAACAAATGGATTTCGTCCAAAATTGGCACAACAAGATGTCATAATATTTCAGATTAGGCTATTTCCGACCAGCACACGCATGACATTGTTGCCAACATGCTTTTTCGCGTGCTGATAGATCCAATGTCTAACTGCATGTAACGTCCATTGGACTTCAACCATTTTTTAATTCTGTACCTTAAGAGATGGAACTAAGAATATATTCAGTCACCAGGGCTGCCAAATGTAATGCTCTATTAGGCTACATTATACCAGGTATATTTCGAACTAATTAGACATTTCGATATTATCAACTTAATTTCGTCATTATTCTAGATAGGTTCATATACTCTAGATTAATCATTGCCATGAAAATTAATTTTAAAAAGTTGGCTCTTTAGTTCGTCACGGAACTTCTTGTTATATACAGAGAAAGGTCTTTCGACATCACATGATGTAACTGGGGCAAATTTCAGGAGAGGGAGTTTTGATGTACTGTGACCGTTTGACCGAAGTCCCACGTGCACACGAGCATGAATTTCAACATCCGCCGAGCATAAGACTCGAAAAATCTCGGGGTCAAACTGAGTATAGCAAAACAAAATATTTAATCAAAAATCAGCCGGACGGATATCGAAATTCACACTCCATAAAGGATGGAAGGCAGTGCAAATAATTTGTGAATAGCACCAATTTCTTAAAATACCTCAGTTTAATTTAACTGTCTGCTGGTCCTATTAGAATACAATGATCCCGCAGGGAGAAATCTAAAATTCCAGTCCTGAAAAATAAAGACATCCTACGCTCCCCCTTGGGTCCCTTATCTACACACAAATTTTAGAACGCATCAAATAAAGTATTTCCAGCTTCTAACCAAAAGTAAATTCACTATTTTCAAAATATTAACTTGATGTCTGAGAAAATCATTAGTCCATCTCAGCATCTGCTTCAATTAATTATTTAAACTGTACAATTATCACTGATGTGCAGGAAAATATCAGTCCATCCTGACACCATGATTTTAATATTTACAAAAATATCACTTGAATCAAATTTTCCAGAATTGTTTCAACCTCTGCGGGGAAATTCACACGTCTTAAACTCATTTCAGGGAAGTCACATTCCCAAAACGGTGTGAAATCAAAATCATACACCCCATGACGGCATTTATCAAATTTAAACTTTGACTGAACTTCCGACATTTTTCCACAATGTCACCATAAATAAATTTTATTCACCATTTCACATATAATTTAAATCCTCTGATTTAATCGCTTCGATTTAACTTCTTTGATAATATTCATATAATTCAATTTATTTATGTTAATCCTTTCAATTTAATTCATTGAAAAAAAAAATTAGAATAATCCACACTGGTATTTTATGAAGATTAATGGATCCACAAATTCAACCAGCTATCAGCTTAAAATTTTTAATACATCAACCAATCTCTAGACAAAATGCCTCTCATGCTGTCAATACGTTAAATAGGACACGGTAAGGCCTTCAGCAAAAACTAGGACGAGCCATCAACTTATTCATATATAAACGACTACACCATGCGGGCGACTATACAACAGTCTAGGAATGTAGAATTTCACAGACGATCTGTCACTAACTTCCCATATGAGCGACTATATTGTCCTCATTTTTTAATCATATTTGAGCATGGAGCAATTATTTGACCCTCAAAACTCAACTTTATAAACATCCATTATTAATTCATATTTTATTTTCACTTAACATTTGACCATTATAATCCTTTTTATAGTGACCCCTCAGCTACGCAGGCTGGGTTCAATGGCTTCTAAGCAACCAACACATGGGATCATGCTCTCCCTCACAAAATTTAAATATCTCGGCCTTTCGCATAGGTGTAATAAACTTTTAATGTGTGCCTCAACACACTCCTGTTAAACTGTCGCATAATTCCAATACATAGTTCCTCATTTTATACAAAATCCGTATATGAATGACCTTCCGCTCCCAGTATCAAAGATCACGCTTTCGGCATGTCCCTCTATTCAAAATCAACTCCCATATTATCAACTACGATCCATTATTCCTCCAATTATTAACCGCTATCATTACCAAATTATTATTATTATTGGAAAATGTTCCAAACAATATAATCATTTACATATTATTATTATCATTATGGCTTGACTATCAGTCATAAAGCCTTCCGATATCATATCTCAACTTCATTTACAACGAAAAAATATTTTACATTTATTTTAAATTCAAATATAAAAAATTATAAATTCACAGAAAATTTCGAACTATTATTTACACGTAATGAGGCTATCCACATTCCTAATCTATCAACATATTCAAAAGAGAAACTACTAACAAAGTCGAGAAAATATTATAAACAAATTAATTTAATTATAAACCATTTAATTTTGAACAAATCCAAATATTATTTCAAAGTTCCCTAACATAAGGTTTAGGCGTGGAATGGTGTAAAATCTCTTCCACACAATAGTCTACTGCTATATCGAAGCTTATCAGGTTGACATCCCAAACGCACTAGATTTCCATCAAAGAGATCCATTCGAAATAAGTTGGCTGATAAATCTTCAAATCTACTATAACGTCTTGAAATAAATATCCAGAAGCAGAAACCTACTTAGCAGACAGTATAGTCGAAATTGAGAATGCAATACACTAGCTACTTAAAAATAAAGTTGGCTTACATCGTAAGGATCTTGTATGAAGAAGCCTTCTGACGCAGATTCCATGTAGGCCGGCTGGCACACGTTCTTTCCAGTGAACAGATGTTCCGAGTCCCACCTCGCCTATACTCCATTATTCCGGAAGATGTTCCCAAAAATCCCATGACATCTCACCTCCAGTTCTTTTAATACTTCATGGTGACGGTCCGATCTACCATTTTCAAACCACTATGATGCATGTCTGGCAACATAATGTTATAAATATTCGAGTCCCAAACTAACACTTGCAGCTTTGTGCCACAGAAAACTTCCTAACTCGACTGGTTCACTTGCCGTTCTAGAATATCAACACCGGGTCCGAAATCAATTTTCAACCATAACTGTTTTTTTCGAACCTCGCGTACTGTATTTGCTTATGGCCTTGATGTTTGAATCGATACACTGATAATCTTAAGAGTGGTTTACGTAGCATGCTAGTACCATTTCTAGTTTCTAGGCTAGATTCCCTAGATGAGTATGGAATTCCCCAAAACTTTGCACAAACCAAAGCAATGGCTTGCCCATCTAGCCTATTTATGATATATGGATTTTAAGGCCCACATCATATACGTTGATTGCCTTCCAACTCTTTTAGACTGGTATCTTCAAACACAAATATCTGCCAAGCGTGCAGACCATGAGCGCGCGGTGTTAGTAGTCATACAGTCAAGCCTACTCGACTCACCTGTTGCGTGCAGCCTAACTTCCGTCAGCCACTCCGATGCAAAACATAAACCTTGCGCCTTGGATTCTTCATCTCCAATATCTTCTGATCCAAACGACGGATTCTCTTGATTTCTTCGGTATTTTTCCCAGTAATGAGTACTGCACGTTCCCCCGATGTTTTGATGGTTCAACCTCTTCACATAGAAACTCGTAAATATACCATATGAGATCTCTCATATCGAAGCTCTCTCCATCTAGTGTAATCTTGATGAAACGAAATACCTCAGCTCCGCGCGTTCTTCAAACAGGTGGTTCCTCTAAGAAAAACAATCAGTGGCCCTCATCTAAATGGTCACAGTACAAATGTCCTCGGGTGGATAAACATCGTCTCCTCTTAGAATTTGACAGACGCTGTGATGTGTTGAATAACCCGGATTTCTCTTCAAAACGTTTATTCAATACACTTGCACCAGTTTCCCATGCACAGCACAATTGCATCCTCTATGACGGCGATATAATCTTTCAGTTGCACTCCTGATGTTTCTAGACGTTTGATGCTTTCTGGAAGTGAAATGAAGTAGCTGCTGATGAAGGAAATTGAGGAGACCGCTTAAAATCACTAAAAGCAGTATGTAATCCACAAAAGATACAGCACTTTCAGGATCAAAAGAAACTATATTTTTATAGCATCTAAATGCTCACTATAGAGTTAAAATATGTAATTTTATGTAATTTCACTTAGAATATCTAGAATACATAGAAATATGAAACATATGTAAAATGAGGTTCAGTTATAATAACCATAACATACTGGTATGTGAAGATATATCGTTTCCCAATATTTAAATAGCAAGGAAAAAACAAGATGTTCAGTAAAGAACATATAGCCTACTTTCTCCTAAATGCATGGGTATTGTTATAACTCTTTGTCCTTTTCAAGGAGTATAATTGAATGTTGGTTGTAGTAGCTTGTTGAAATACAACGTGCTATAGGGATATTAAACATGAATATGAGGTGCCCTTTTCTAGTGCTACCTCTGTAAAAAAAAATCATTCAATTCGGTTTCACCGTGTTTGAATTGATCTGGGGAATGGATTTGCACACATACATGGCCGCTATTTGCAAACTATTGGGCTGATGATCTTGTAGTCAGTCATAAGATGCTTTCCACAAAAAGGCATGTTGTTGCAAAATCTGGTAGAGATAAAATTATTAGGATGGTCGAAATGATCGGATGATTAGGTTAGTCGTTATTTGATTTAAGCTTTTAACATTTGGGTGGCCGTCATTCCGTTTCCGTCAAGATGGCGGCGATATAAAACATGACACTGAGGTGCCTTTTGCTAGTGCTACCTCTGTACCAAATTTCGTTCAATTCGGTATCACCGTGTTTGAATTGATAGGGGGAATCGATTTGCACACATACTTGGCCACCATATACAAACTATTGGGCTGATGATCTAGCAGTTTGGTCAGAATATGCTTCCCACATAAAGATTTGTTGTTGCAAAATTTGGTAGAGACTAGATTATTAGGTTGGTCGTAATTACATTTTAGCCTTTAACATTTGGGTGGCCGCGATTACGTTTCCGTCAAGATGGCGGTGATATAAAACATGACACTGAGGTGGCCTTTTCTAGTGCTACCTCTGTACCAAATTTCGTTCCATTCGGTTTCACCGTGTTCGAATTAATAGGGGGAATCGATTTTCACACAAAGATGGCCGCCATCCGCAAAATATTAGGCTAATGACCTATTAGTTTGGTCAAAGGATGCTCCCTCCATAATGGTATGTTGATGCAAAATTTGGTAGAGATCGGATGATTAGGTTAGTCGTAATTTGATTTAAGCTTTGAACATTTGTGTTGCCGCCATTACGTTTCCGTCAAGATGGCGGTGATATAAAACATGACACTGTGGTGCCCTTTGCTTGTGCTACCTCTGTACCAAATTTCATTCCATTCGGTCTCACCGTGTTCGAATTAATAGGGGTAATCGATTTTGACACAAAGATGGCCGCCATCCGCAAACTATTAGGCTAATGACCTATTAGATTTGTCAAAGGATGCTCCCTCCATAAAGGTATGTTGTTGCAAAATTTGGTAGAGATCGGATGATTAGGTTAGTCGTAATTTGATTTAAGCTTTGAACATTTGTGTGGCCGCCATTACGTTTCCGTCAAGATGGCGGCGATATAAAACATGACACTGAGGTGTCCTTTGCTAGTGCTACCTTTGTACCAAATTTCGTTCAATTTGCGTTCACCGTGTTCGAATTGATAGGGGGGGACAGACATTCGGAGTACACACACACACACACACACACACACACACAGACTCACACACACACACACACATACACACACACAGACAGACACACTTTTTTTTCGCCCTGTAGTGATCTCATAAGTCTACTTTCATTTTTTGCAAACATCGAAAGTAGGCTAATATGTAATGACATAAAGTACCTCGATGAGCGTAATTCGCATGTTTAACACTAGCGACTCGTAGGGATTGGAACACTTGATAACATACTGTAATAGATGTTCCAAAAGTAATGTCGTTTATTTTTAAGTTTGGTGTTTTATAAGATAGAATTAGTTTTCTTTGGTTCGCCAATGCTATTTACAGGAGGCCATGACTAGAATTGCATATATTGTGAAAATGTATCATCAAAAGATACCACACATCGCCAGATGAAGAAACTTGGAAATCAAACAGAAGCTGTAGATCTGTACCTCATGAATTGACCCCTGAACAAGCTCAACGTAGAGTAGATATGTGTCGTCAGCTTATCCGTAACCGTGATGTTGTGTGTCGGGTAGAATTTTGAAGGAGTAATTCAATGCGATTTTGTTCCAAATGGACGTTCAGTCAATGCGGATCTCTATTCTCAACAACTGGAACGAGTGCATGAAATTTTGAGACGGAGATACCCAGCATTAGTTAACCGAAATAGAGTTCTTTTTCAGCAGGACAATGCGAGACTTCAAACTGCACGATCAACCATGGCAAAAATTCAGGTATTGGAAGGAGTCAAACTATTACCACATCCAGCATACAGCCCTGATTTTGCGCCTTCAGATTACCATCTTTCTCGATCCATGACCCATTTCTTACGCGGAAGAAATTTCGAAAACATTGAAGCCGAATTCTTCGCAATAAACCCCAGAGACTGGTACCGTCGCGGGATTTGAAACCTCGATGAAAGATTGCTCAAGATCATAGAATCTGATGGTCTCGACTTTGAAGAATAGTTTAATTTCTTGTCAGGAAAGTTTCCAAATAAAATTTTCTTTAGAAAACGACATTACTTATGAGACATCCCTTATACATCATAAATTATGCGATTTATGTATCTTAAATAACACCGTTGACGTTGGTTTCAACCTTGCCAGATAATGGCGCGTTGCTCACGGTAATTTCCTTACCGGGATAGCGTTATCAGTAGACTATAGACCATCACTCCCGCTGTTGTGTTTTAGATAGAGTCTCCTGTCCATGCTTAACCTCGTGAATTAGTTACATATATGCCTCTAAAAACAAGTACTTCCTTGGAAAACTAATTCACACATTTTCATGTTTTATGCAGAACGATTGGCTGCGTGGCGCAGCGGTAACGTTCTCGCCAGCTGTCCCCAAGGTTGCAGGATTGAATCCTGGTACAATCAGTTGGAATTTGAGGTGTGCAATTGTGATGGAGCCGTGCCAGTAGTTTTACTGGCTCGTTAAAGATCCCCGTCGGGGCTAAATTCCGAAACCCCGGCGTCTCTAAAAGCCACGGTAATTAAAAGGGAAGAGGAACCAATAAGATTATTATTATTATTAGTTTATGCAGAATCACACTTGTACCAATTAACCCTGCAGAAGCATCTCCCAACACTGCAATGCACAGGGCTACTGCGGGTAACTGTTAGTAGGTTTATTAACAGTATTACTTTCCAATCGGTCAACACTCGGTTTACATATCGTTGTTTCATTTGAGCCCCGTGTACTTGGGTGAGTGTCAAATTTTGTCTGATAACCTGTGCTATTGTAATGGCTGTACTAGTGTGATTATTTGTAATTCCAGTGAAGATTGGAAAGAAGGCGGCCGTGGCGTTAAGTTAGGAACCATCCCAGCATTTGCCTGAAATAGAAGAAGGGGAAACCACGGAAAACCACTTCCATGATGGTTGATATGGGAATCAGTTTTGTCTCACGAGGGCTAGTGCATCCCGTTCCAGCCCTCAACCAGAATTTATTTTGGCAGAGCCGGGAATCGAACCCGAGCCTCCGCTGTGACAGCCAAGATTGTTACCCACTACGCGACGAGGAGTCTAGTTAGTTAGTATTTATACTAACTACAGATCATTAGGGACCGATAACTTCGATGTTAGGCCCCTTAAAACAACAACAATCATCATCATCATCATCATGATCTTTATGGTAGTAGGGTGGTAAATAATTAATACTTCCCTGCCAATCTACCTTGGCACACTTACGTCGACCGACTGAAGATCAATTAGGTTAATACATTATACAGACAACCAGTGGCGTAACTAAAGGGGGTGATCAGGGGGATCAATCAAACAATTGGATGAAATGTTTATTTTGAATAAAAGCAATCTTCGGTTTGATGACGAACATTGGATTATGAACGTGTATACGTAATTGGAGAACATTTTCTCCGAACTTGTGTAAAAGGTTTAGTGATAGCCTACCTAAACTTAACACTTGCTTAAGCAAAATTGTTCATTGTCGAGTTTTTGTACATTGATAGATGCAAATAAAACATATCAAATGTGATCGAGATCAAACACGAAGACGTGTTGGTTTGTTTTCGTTCTTTATGTCTCATTTTGCCCAATCTCTTCAACCTCCCCCCCCCCCCCCCGTATAAAGCAAAAACAAACATTCAAAAATTGAAGAAAATCCAAAAAAAAAAAAAAACATAAACACAAAACAAAAGCAAATTTCAAAAACAAAAGCCAGAGAAGAAAATTACAAATACGAAACAAAAAACAAAAAAGCAAAATTCAAAAACAAAAGCAAAAACAAAACCAAACATAAAACAAAAACAAAAAATGTAAGAAAAGAAACACAAAACAAAAGACACGAAACAAAAATCAAAATTCAAAAACAAAAGCCACAGAGCAAAAATAAAAGCAAAAACAAAAGATAAGCACAAAGCAAATACAAAAATGAAAGAAAAAAACAAACAAAACAAAAAGAAAAAATCAAAAACCAAAGCCATATCATAAAAACAACAAACACGGAATTATTTATGAAAACAACAAAACAAAAACCAAAAACACAAAGCAAAGAACCGATAACATAAAATCAGAAGCAAAAGCAAACACAAAATCAAAACAAATTCCACAAACACAGACACAAAACCTTAAACAAAACCTAAAATTAAAACAAAATAGAAAAGAAAAGCAAAAGCAAACATTTGAAAAAAAAATTGTTCTGTCTTATAACGGGTATAAATGCTCTTCATACTGTAGCTTATTAGTTCAGATTTGACTCCGCTCATCCCCCTCCAGAAGCAAATCCTAGATTCGCCACTTCTGGCAACACTAAACAAGTAGTTCCGCGAAGAGCTGAATAGCCTATTTTCATATATCCTACTGGTCTTACTTGGGACACGAGAAATGAAAACGAGATTAAAAAAAAATACACAGCCGTCACTTTTAGCCCATTTTCACTTATGAAAACAAGATGTTCAGTAAAGAACATATAGCCTACTTTCTCTTAAATGCATGGGTATAGTTATAACTCATTGTCCTTTTCAAGGAGTATAATTGTATGTTGGTTGCGGTAGCTTGTTGAATAACAGCGTGCTATATTATACATGGATTGATTGAATCCTCACCTGACTTATAAATACACTAATAAAGCCATCACAATGACACAGATTAGCAGACAAAATTCAACACTCACTAAAGTATAGTCCATCCATTGTAAGTTTGCACTTTTTTGACAGTTCTCGCGGGAACAATACTCCTACAGAATATATCAATCCGCCTCTACCACGTGCATTCCAGCCAATGAGCTTATCACCCACATGGCAGCCAGCAATGGCCGCTGTATTCAGTCAAGGTATCAACAGCTGTTATGAGTTGCCTAAACGTACATTTATCTCGCAATATCAATTCATTGCCCTTTTTAAAGGGAAACTTATATCTCTTTGTGACATTTATCAAATAATAATCGATCTATCAGCACACCTAATATGTGCTGTTACATCATTGGACGCGCTATGAGCAATACCTTGGCTATGACAAAGCAGCTGATAACTTAAATGTGAGAGTGGAATTATTTTTGACCCATCATTTCACAGCTCGAGGAAAATGCTTACTAAGGTATGATGTAAGATGTCCTTAAGACTATACGATCATTACTTGACCTGTTGGATTGATATAAAATTAAAACGTACGAAACACTTCGCCATGCAGGCTAAGTTAACTTTTAGGCCTAAGCCTACACAAATCATATTTTAGGCCTACTTTTTTTGCACAAATCATGCCATATGAAAATTATTCACCAGGCGAATGTCCTTGGGGAAATCAATAGTTCTGATGCCTTTTCTTTTACCTTCAAAAAGAGATAAATAAGATAAATATCTTGAACAAGAAATTCCGTACCTGCTTCCGACTGGATATTAAAAACAAAGATGTCCGACCTGGAGACATCTCAGGCTACATATTTACTCAATATTTAAGATAACCACTATATATTTATCTGAAAAGTGAACACGCGTTCAAATGGAAATAATACTTTCAGACGACTTTGCGCAATATTATCAATTATAATTATTATTTAATATAATTAACACGTTATTTTCTCAGGCGGATGAACACAGTAAAGTGTCCATTACCAACCGCACGCCCATCCCAAGAGCACGTGGTAGTTCAGTTTGATAATGCAACTTTTCAGTCTGGCCGACAGAATATGTTGCCAATATATTCACAATTAATGGGACAAGCGAAAAAATGACCCGAAAAAAATTACATGTGTTTAAAACGTGTATATATTTGTTATGGACTACAGGTTGTAAATTGAGTCTTTCCTTATGAAGGTTGGCAACCCTAGCTGTCAAAAAGGTGCCAACTTACAGTATATGAACTATACACGGGGCTAAATGACCATGATGTCCAAGCCCCTCAAATGAAACAAAACAACAACAGCTTCCTACCCAAATTCTTCCTAGTTTAAAAGTATACACACAAACATCACAGTAACACAGGTTGTCAGACAACTTCTACACACACCTATGTACACGGGGCTACATGACCACGATGCCACAAAGCCCCTGAAGAATCTACAATAGTAACAACTCTTCCGCGGATTAAATATGGATTCCTACACAAGTCCTTCCTCATTTACTGTACACACACTAGTACAGACATCACAGTGACACAGGTTATCAGACAACTTCACACACACCCAAGGACACGGGGCTACATGGCCATGATGCCGCAAAGCCCCTAAGGAATCAACAACAATAGACTCTACCGTGGATCATGGACAACAAATTTTAATCGATGTAGTCCTGTGTTGAAATATGTGGTGTTTTAAGTATCTATCTATATACGGTATATAAAACTCAATGTTGGTTTGTTTGTCTGTTATTTATACAAATCTACACCGTTTCATCGATCTGAACCAACATTTGTATACTTACCCTTTGGAACCAAGCGGGTAACACTATCTACTTTAAATTTCGGACATACCATTCCATTCCCTGCATTTAGGCCCTTTTGCACAAATCTACACCGTTTCACCTATCTAATAGCTTGACGGACATATTGTCGCTAGGCGACAACGACTAGCACTATATCATGATAGTCAACATCGCAACATTGATGGACAGGTTGTCACTAGGCAACAACGATTTACTCTGTAGTCTATCATGATAGTCCGGTAAAATTTGCTAAACTACACATGGGAAAACTGACCGATTGACTTCTCATTGCTATCGTATGAACAGTAAATCAGCATATTAGCAAAATGTAATGTAATGCTATCCTGTCAGAGAAACATAGTGGCAAACATTCGTACATACTCCTATCACTATTTTGCAGTTTTCATGTGTAGACAGTTGTTATTTCATTTGCGGGACTTAGACATCGTGGTCATGTTGCCCCGTGTACATGGGTGTGTGTGTAAAATGTTATTGTGATTGTTGTACTAGCATGTGTAAATTGGAGATAGGATATGGTATTTGAATCCATTTTTCAGTGTTGCTCAAGGATTTATTGGACTGTAGCATTCTCTATCCTATCGTATCCACAGTTAATATTTCATTTGCGGTGCTTAGACATCGTGGTAATGTTGCCCCGTATACATGGGTGTGTGTGTAGAATTTTTGTGATAACATGCGTCATTGTGATTGTTGCACTAGCATGTGTAAATGTATATTATAATAATCATAATGTTGGTTGTCTGTCTATTATTTATACAAATCTACACCGTTTCACCGATCGGAACCAAAATTTGTATACTTCCCCTTTGGAACCCGTCGAAACCACTGTCTACTTTAAATTTCGAACAGACCACTCCATTCCCTTCATTTAGGCCCTTTTGCACAAATCTACACCGTTCCACCGATCTGAACCAAAATTTGTATTGTGCCCGCTGGCCGAAGGTTTCGGGAGCCACCGGTTTCAAATGACCCTTCCGAGACCCTCTTCCAGTTAACACACAAGTATGGGGGACGATACATTCATAGGCTGGTGTAGCACAAAAGTCTGCACTCGGGGCTGTCGGGAATTAGTGAGGTTCGATCTTTAACCAGCTCAGAGGAATGCATCGATAACAAAACTAAACAAGGAAAAGAGGTCAGTCTTAGGTTAAAATCACAAATAAATTTTATTCAGAATAGATCCCTAGCCTAGCATGAGAGTTGCAAACGGCTAGTCCGATACTATTCTGCCATGAAAGAAATATAAAAAAAATCCTAAACAAGATCTAAATTGCTCTCATGGTCCTAATAGAAAATTCGATAAAATGAAAAAGCTAAGAGAATGGCACCTAAGATCGGCCCTAAGCAATTACATCGAAATAACTTACGGGTGGATCAAACATGAAAAGAATTTACAGCAAAGCAAGACATTTACTTGTTTACAAATACTAGAACATTTACATTTAGTAGCAAGGGGAAAATTTGTCCTATGCTATTGTTACGTGCCACCCCCTAGTGGCACTTTTGTTAACTGGATTTCGGAGGGTAGAAAACACAACACCAATTACTGCTTTAAAGAGAAGTTAGCTTTATTGCTTGCAGGAAGAGGTACACTACTCATCAGCAAATACAAGCAATTGGAACCATACTCCAGTTTCCTCAAGTCTCTTCCTTGAGCGCTCTTGGCCCTTTCACTTGTCAACAAACCACAGAAGTTAAACCGTCTTAATGAGTACGGTGGCCTTGACAGAAACTACCGGCTCCTCTCCCTTAAGTACACCAACTCCAGTTACTTACGATAGCTCGCTGCACGCTGTTCACAAGCTGGGAAACAATGTCACTGGGTTTCGTAACTCGCACGGCACTTCGTCGGTACACTTCTGCCGCTCAGGAAAACACGCACTAGCTCAGAAACACACACCCACAGAAAAACTCGGTCCCCTCACTTTGAGGCCGCTTATATAGCAGGCTGGTGACTCAATGAATTCTAGAATCGTCCAGGACACACGGCTTCTAAAGATTCCCTTCACTGGCTGGGTCACGAATATTCTGGGCCACCCCTTTCACTTCGCAGCCCGTTGCGTAACGCGCGCGTAATACACCGAGGAAGAGCACACACAGCCTGGGGGCAGCTGTGACTCAACGCGGCGAGGCGACAAAACAAACTCACAGCCGTAACACCATGATGGTGCCATCTCTAACATTTATCTTTAGAGTTAAGTTTTAGATAGTCCTAAATATTATTAATTAATAAACGAGATGCGTTTATTACTAAGAAAATCAAGCTATGTGCACAATGTTGCTGAATAAAAAAAACTATGCTAATACAACACAAATGCATACATAATTCAGCACTCCAATGGTTGTGCAATTGGCACTGCCTACGTACTCGATTTGTTACTGTTGGTAACAAACGGTCATAGTGTCAAAGTGTTAAGAAAATTAGAAAATATAGGAAAGCCTGCAAAAGCGATAGTAATTAAACAATTACATCGACTCATATTGCTACTAATCTGATGTGTGTGCTTCAGTTATCACATCACCAATTAGTGGTCGACTAATCATGTGAAAATGTATCAAAATGTATCTACAATAGCTTAACAGTATCTAAGTGTTAATATTTGGTCCAGAAAAATAGTTTATTTTTAGTGTTTATAAATTTTATTTAGATTCAGGGGGAATTAATAAGATTTGTTAGTTTTCAAAACCCTATTTTTGATTATTATTATTAGAGTTTAACTCAATTATTTATTCCTGACAGTATTGTTGTTCAGTTTATGGACCTTTAAAAGCGTTCAGTGTATTCAGGTAACGTTTGTATCCAACTTAAGCAAATAACTCAATAGTTCAATAGTTTACGAGACACCCTGTGTCTTCACCAATATTTCATCACACTTATTAGACATCCTATGTCTTCACCAATTACTTTACTCTTATTTCGGATCCATTGATCCAGGCGCCTTCGGTTTTGGTACGACTTTAGTTAGTTCATTACCACCGATATAATCACAATAACAATGTCGGAGGTATTCATCCACCATCTCGACTCATAATTTACAAAAGTGTGGAATCCTAATTGATACACGTTTGAATTGCTGGTAATAAAGTTTATGTGTACAAAACACATCCTGACAACGCCTTAAATAAACATAAAGGTTTCTGATACAAGCTAACTGTGTGTGAGCGTTTATAAAATTGCCTCTTCCCTGAATAAATCGAACCTGCGTTCATTTGGTTACAAAATACAATTTCATTCATGCCTGTGTGGCTTCTATTAAAGAAATAAACCTGTTTTCAAGTATTGTTCTGGCCAATAAATGTGAGTAACGGAACTTTGCATTCCACTTGTAATAATGTCAAGAATCTCACAGCCTTCTAAAACAAAATATTAATCCACTGCCTAGAATCGAGTTTGCTGTGTAGTGAACTTGGCTCGTAACCTTGGCCTTGATTCAACATTGTCAAACTAGTTTATTTGTCATCAGCCTGACAAAAATAAAAGTTGATAATACCTGTTTTTAAATGATACGAATGAGCATTGAAAATCCAGCCTTCCTGGCGTCTATAAATCTCTATATATATAAGAATGAAAGTTTGTCTGTTTTTTCTGAATTTCTACGGAAATTTGTGTTATTTACGCGTTTTAGACTGTTTTATGACGGATGCGCGCGAAAATGAAATTTTTGTCTGTCTGTCTGTCTGTTCGTTTGTTTGTTTGTCTGTGGACAATTTTTTGTGTCCTTATAACTCGAGAACGGCTGAGTGGATCAACGTAAAATTTGGTACAGATATCCTTCAGAGGCAAGACACCAATCATTGATGTAACTCTTCTCTGTACCTCTCATAAAAGGGGACCTACCCCCTTAAAATACATGCTGAAATAGGCGTAGAAGGGCGAGACAAAGCTCATTTTCAGCCCCTCAATGTGAGAAACGAAACTCGGGGGCCCTAAAGGGCCCCAGAAAACCACATTTTAAGGCCCTAAAACCATTAGTTTTTGAGATATTCCCAGAAAATTAATTTCATTTAATACAATAACGAAAGGAAGCTAGCCGGTAACCATGGCAACAGATATTCACAGGTCCATCTATTGCTGTAATATAAGACGCAATACAATTCCATTTATTACATTACTGAGATAGTTTGCAAACGGCTAGAAGGTTATAACGGAACCAAACTAAGCTGTAAAATTCATCAATACATATAATGCGCTTAAGGGGGTCAAGGGGTACGCTAGAATTTTTTCACGCGATTTACACGTGCTGGTGTGCTACGGAAGGTCTATTATATCCCTATCCCTATATTATTATTATAATTAATATTATTATTACACTATGGAAAGGAAGACCCCAGAGGACTGGAAAAAGGGAATAATTGTCCCGATCTTCAACAAAGGTAGTAGAACAGAATGCAGAAACTATCGGGGAATAAAACTGATGAGTCATTGTGCAAAGATGTTTGAGAAAGTTTTGGAAAGGAGAATTAGGACAAGGATAGAAGGAGGGATGAGGGATGAACAACATGGCTTCAGAGCAGGAAGGTCCACAGTGGATTTGATTTTTGCTGTAAGGCAGTTACAAGAACAGCACTGTGAGTATGGAACAGATCTACTGATGGCCTTCCTGGACATTGAGAAAGCATATGACAGTGTATGCAGAAACAAAGTATGGAAGTCCCTGGAGGATAGAGGAGGAGAAAAATGGACTATAAGGAGGATAAAGGAGATGTACAAGGGAAGCGTGAGCTGAGTGAAAGTGGGAGGAGAGAGATCGGACTGGGTGGAACAGAGAAACGGCCTGAAACAAGGAAGTGCACTGGCACCGTTACTTTTCATTGTGGTGATGGATGACATAATGACCCGAGTGGCACAAGTAATTGGGGAAGGAAAGATGAAAGCAATGGTGTTAGCGGATGATTTGATGATTTGGGGGAACAAGGAGGAGGAGGTACAGGAACAGTTGGACGTGTAGGAAGGAATAATACAAGGATATGGGATGACATTTAGCATAAATAAGAGTGAGATGGTGATCACAACAAGGAAGAAGGAAAGAACCACAACGGGAATAACAATTGGTGGGGAACAGCTGAAGAAAGTGGAGAGTTTCAAGTATCTGGGAAGCCTGATACAAGATAATGGAAGAAACTATAGAGAAAAAATGAGCGGGGGAGACAGGCAGAAGCATTCCGGAGGAGTGTGAGAAGCATGTTATGGAGCAAGGATGTCCCTCAGAACAGAAAAAAGATCATATATCGGACGTACTATCCCCCTATCCTGACGTATGCCTCGGGGACCTGGGCTATGAAAGGAAGGGAGAAGAGCAAAATACAGGCCAGTGAGATGAGCTTCTTGAGAAGCAGTATTGGAGTTACAATGATGGACAGAATAAGAAATGAGAGGACCAGAGAATTAATAAAGGAGGAACCATTACGGGATAGTATAGAGAAATCTAGACTTAGATGGCATGGACATGTAAAACGAATGGAGGATAAGAGGATACCCAGGAGGATACACGAGACGAAGTGGGAAGGAAAGAGACCGAGAGGAAGACCGAGAGACAGGTGGCTGAAAGGGATGGAAGAAAGCGTGAAGAAGAGAGGAGAAGACTGGACAGTGGTGGAAGCTGAGAGATGGTGGGAAGACAGAAGACGTTGGAGTGGCCTGTGTTCCAAACAGACCCGGCCAACGGCTGGAAACTGTGCAAGAGGATGATGATGATGATACTACGGCCTACAACGACGAGACAAAGCTCATTTTCAGCCCCTTGGTGTCAGAAAAAAAACCTCGGGGCCCCTAAACAGTCGTAAAGGGTCCCCGGAAACTACAAGAGTTTCTGAGATATTCCCAGAAAACTAATTTCATTTAATAAATTAATGTAGGAATGCAAGCCAGTAACCATGACAACAGTGTCTCAAAAAGGTACATCCAACTTTCCATCTATTTCTGCAAGAAGTAATGCCACTCCATTTATTAAATTTCTGTGAAAGTTTGCAAATGGCTATAAGATTATCACGGAACCAACAAAAACTGTAAAATTCATCAATGCGCTTAACGGGGTCAAGAGGTACCCTGGATTTTTTCACAAGACTTAAACGTGCGATGTGTCGTACAGAAGGTCTATTATATCTTCAAACAGCAACATTATTTTCAAAAATTCCTGAATTGAAATAGCTTTTTTTTTTTTTGCTTTTAGGAATTTGGGCCATTGGAGGCTAAAAAACCTGAATTTTCATGCACCAAAAGCCTTTATAATTTATTAAAGAGGTCTTCCTCTGGATGTGCACTTGACTCAACAGTGTGGGTCAGTTTTTATGTGACGTGAATTGCATTTCGTCTACGAGGTTTTCAATTTTATTTTCACGTCAGGAAGTACACGTTAGGTAAATTAGTTTCAGAGCATATTTCAACTAATCATTTATCTTTGTCGACAAACAGGTTCCAAGCCCCTAACCATTGCAACAGTAGCTCAATTGATTACGTTTGGTTATTAATACCGACGACCGTTCGAAGAATGGGTACTTCTGCTAGTCTTATATATAAAAGTGAAAGTGTGTATGTATGTATGTGGGTGGGTGGGTGGGTGGGTTGGTTCCGTATACAAATCTACTCCGTTGCACCAATCTCAACCAAATTTTGCATACACACAGTTTAGGACCCAGAAAGAACCACTGGCTACATGAATTCTCGATAGTCTTTCTCATTCTTCTGATTTCGGCCCTTTTGCACTCAAGCACAGGCTAATCAAATCATAAAAAATTCCTCTCGGCACGCCGGAAGGCGGAGGTAGATTTCACCGGGCAAACTAGGGGATAGGCTATAATAGGCAAAATATGCAGGTTTTCGTAGGAGGATGAGACCTCATTTATTGCGAGAAAGTATTTTACAATTGGAGGTTAGTTAACATTTTGTCGTCTATGCATATTTTTAACATTTTACTGTCTTATGGGGATGGTAACCTTCTTGTCATTTGGGGTTCACTTTTATACTTGTGATCACACTGTCCTTATGCAAGGTTTGGAACTAATGTGTAACTATCTAACAGTCTGTTACTTCTTCACGCAAAATTTTATCTCCCGCAGAGACGTTCGTTGGTTCCTCAGTTTAGGGGCTGCGACAACGTGGTCATGTAACCCCGTGTACATTGGGTGTGTGTAGAATCTGTCTGGTAAACGGTGTTATTTGTGATGACTGTATTAGTCTGTAATTCAGGTAAGATCTGCAGACGGTCAATTTTAAGTAGTAGTACCTAATTTTGTACCAAATACTAACGTCAACGACACCTAGCTGTGAACTTGGCTGCTAGATGCCACCGCAACCAGCAACTTGCAACGAACGTTGTAACTTCCCCTCCGAAGGAAAGCATGCTGACGGATTTTTAGTGCTCTTAGAAAATCCGGCGACTTTGGCCGGCTTTGAACCAGCGACCTTAGGCATAGAAGTTCAGCATGCTACCAGTTAGCCGCTTCCCTAATAGTCAGATGGAACAAGAAGTTCCGTGACGAACTAAAGAGCCTACTTTTCTTAAAATTAAGATTCATGCCGTAGATTAATCTACAGTATATGAAACTATCTAGAATAATGACGAAATTAAGTGGGTAATATCGAAATGTCTTAATTAGTTCGAAATAAGGTATACTAGGCATAATGTAGCCTAATAGAGCAATACAGTTGGCAGCTCTGGTGACTGAATATATTCTCACTTCCATCTCCTAAGGTACAGAATACAAAATGTGGTTGAAGTTCAAAGGACGTTACATGGATTTAGACATTGGATCTATTAGTACACGTAAAAGCATGTTGGAAACAATGTCATGCGAGTGCTGGTCAGAAATAATCTGAAATATTATATCTTTTTTGTACCAATTTTGGATGAAATCCATTTGTTGGTATAGAAGTTACATGTATTTAAAAATTGGTCCTATCAGCAGGCTTAGAATCATGTTGGTAGAACTGACGTATATAAGTTACTCCAAATTAATGTAAAATGTCAGGTAATTTACGTGTGCATAGTTTAAACCTGTCGGATTGCATACTTTCAGATATATTGGTATTTAGATAAAATAATGGAGATAACATTTATTGACAGTTGGCAGCCCTGGTGGCTCTTAAGAATACAATCAGTCATACCTGTTTATGTACACATATTACATACAAAATTTGGTTGAAATCCAATTGATAGTGTAGAAGTTATATGCATTTAAATATTGGACTTATCAGAAGGCTTAAAAATATTTCGGCAACGCTGTCATGTATGGCCACCTGGAAATTAAACTGAAATAGTATTATCTACATGTGTGCCAATTTTATAATAGCTCCCATGTATACCTTCCAAGATATCCAACATGGAGCTCAAATTTCTAGTGCGTTTTTTTAGCAGTTGGTAGCACTGGCATCTTTTTCAAATATGGGCCTGAGATATTCCGGTATACAACTTTACTCATACTAAATTTGGTTTCTATTGCTGCAGCCGTTTAGGAGTTGATAGGGGGGGGACACACACACACAGCCAGACAGACAGAAGGACTGACAGACAGACACATTTTCCCGGATCGATCTCATAAGTCTACTTTTTCCTCATTTTTGAAAAGTGTGAAAAGTAGGCTAAAAATGAATATGATCTCGTCAATGGCGTTGTCTTGGCAACCTCTGATAGATCATCCCTTATCAATTTAAAAGCGTTGTTATGGTAACCTCTGATGGCACTTGGCATTTTAAAAAATTCCGAAATCATTTTTCTCATCCCTTGGCGTAATGGTGGGTCATATCAAAAATTCTTTCAGACAAAAGTTTTAGGTAATTATTAGGGGAATATTTTCCATTTTGTACGGTTTTGATATTGTGCCTATTGAGAGAGATATGATTAATGTTTCCCGAAAAACCCACTTTTTTCCACCCCTTTGGTCAATGGTTGGTGCTATCAAAAAACTTATTTGACAAATGTTTGGCACTTATCCGACACATATTATGAACTTTGAATGGATTCGATATTTCACGTATTAAGAGAGTTATAGCGAAATTTCACTTTTTCGAAAAAAGCCCCCCATTTTCACCCCCTTCGACCGATTTTGCCCATTAACGAACTTGACCGAGATTTTATAGGGATACATATTATGTAAAAAATTCAAAGTGATTGGTACAAAATTACGGCAGTTATCGTGTCCACAAGAAACTGATATATATATAGATAGATAGATAGATAGATAGATAGATAGATACATACATATATACATAAATTATATATAAAATTTTGAACTGACGGTGGTTTTGGGGTCTGGGGGATGTGAAACGCGAAGATATGTCAAAATTTTCCGGAAGTCGAAACATGGTACCCATTGCAATAGTTAGCTTTCTAATGAAATCTACCTAAAATATACTCATGAAGGAATGGCAAGGCAGATAGTTTCCATGGCAACATAGCTCAAGTCAAGACACGGCCGTCTGGATGCCAGTTGCGCTATGCACTACCGGTATAGAAAATGAGGATCTTCACTTGAAATCCCGTTAGTTACTCACCTACTCACACAGCACTGTCAACCGAGTTTAGCATAACAAAGACTTGACTTTATCTCCTACTATATATTTGTCAAATACCACTCACTCACTCATTCATTCATCACGAAATCTCAGAAACCACCGAACAGATTGGAATGAAATTTGGTATGCTGCTTCCCCTAGGGCCGCAAATGCCCACTAAGAGAGGATTTTTGTATATTCAGGTTCTAAAGGGGTGTTAAGGGGGTAGACCTGCATTTCATTGAATAGCAATATCTCCCGATTGGTTTCATTGGGGGATGTGATACACGGCACATAAACTCATCATTAAAAATAAGAAGACACGAGTCTGAGGGTTTTTCGATGTGGCGTATATTGTGAGGTGAAGGGGGTGAAAAGAGAGGATTGAAAGATTCCTAACGGAGCGTGTATCTCTTAAACGACATAGTCGAGGAGTTTGAAACATAAAAAGGAAGTATATATGTGTTTGACCGTTTTCTCATAAATCCAATTTAAGGTGCCCATGGGGAGGGGTGACATTCTGGGGGGGGGGGGGGACAGGAAAGAAAGTGTCCTAACTGATTATCTGACTGACTCACTCATCAAACTCAGGGGGAAAAACTGCCTTTAAGTAAGTAAATAGCTGTTCGACAGTTTTTTCATAAATCAAATTTAAGGGGTTCATGGGGAGGGGTGAAATTCTGAAAAAAGAAAATTGAAAGAAAATGTCCTGACTAACTCACTCACTCACTCACTCACTCACTAATCATCGCCCAGCCAAAATTATTGAAGTTAGAAACATGACAGTTTGGGGATATGTTCATTGTATGTCAAAACCGTCTACTTAGGGAGGATTTTCGGATATTCTGGTTCTAAAGGGGTCTTCAGGGGGTTAAACCTGTATTTCATTGAATAACAATATCTCACGAGTGGTTTCATTTGTGGATGTGATACTCGGCATATAAACTAATCATTAAAAATAAGCAGACATGTGTCTAAGGGTTTTTCGATGTGGTGTATTATTAGAGGTGAAAGGGGTGAATAGTGGGGGTTGAAGGATTCCTAACGGAGCGTGTAGGCCTATCTCTTAAACGACATAGGCGAGAAATTTGAAACTCAGCGAAAAAAATCAGCTAAAAAATAAGTAAATCGGTGTTCGACCGTTTTTTTCATAAATTAATTTAAGGGGCCCATGGGGAGGGGAGAAATTCTGGTAAAATAATTGAAAGAAAATGTCCTGTCTGACTCACTCACTCATCACGCCCAGCGAAAACTATAAAAGTTGGAAAAATGAAATTTTGGGAATATGTTCGCTGTATGTCGAAAACGTCAACTAAGGAATGTTTTTTGTTTATTCGGGTTTTAAAGAGATGTTAAGGGGGTAAACGTGCATTTCATTGAATAACGATATCTCATGAGTTGTTTCTTTGGGGATGTGATATTCGGTATATAAACTAATCATTAAACAAGATGTTCAGGAAAGAACATATAGCCTACTTTCTCCTAAATGCATGGGTATTGTTATAACTCTTTGTCGTTTCCAAGGAGTATGATTGAATGTTGGTTGTAGTAGCTTGTTGAAATACAACGCGCTATACGGATATTAAACATGAATATGAGGTGCCCTTTGCTAGTGCTACCTCTGTACCAAATTTCGTTCAATTCGGTTTCACCGTGTTCGAATTGATAGGGGGAATCGATTTGCACACATACTTGGTCACCATCTGCAAACTATTGGGCTGATGTTCTTGCAGTTTGGTCAGAATATGTTTCCCACATAAAGATATGGTGTTGCAAAATTTGGTAGAGACTAGATTATTAGGTTGGTCGTAATTACATTTTAGCTTTTAACATTTGGGTGGCCGCGATTACGTTTCCGTCAAGATAGCGGTGATATAAAACATGACACTGAGGTGCCCTTTGCTAGTGCTACCTCTGTACCAAATTTCGTACCATTCGGTTTCACCGTGTTCGAATTGATAAGGGGAATCGATTTTCACACAAAGATGGCCGCCATCCGCAAAGTATTAGGCTAATGACCTATTAGTTTGGTCAAAGGATGCTCCCTCCATAAAGGTATGTTGTTGCTAAATTTGCTAGAGATCGGATGATTAGGTTAATCGTAATTTGATTTAAGCTTTGAACATTTGTGTGGCCGCCATTACGTTTCCGTCAAGATGGCGTCGATATAAAACATGACACTGAGGTGCCTTTTGTTAGTACTACCTCTGTACCAAATTTCGTTCCATTCGGTTGCACCGTGTTCGAATTAATAGGGGTAATCGATTTTCACACAAAGATGGCCGCCATCCGCAAACTATTACGCTGATGACCTATTAGTTTGGTCAAAGGATGCTCCCTCCATAATGGTATGTTGTTGCAAAGTTTGGTAGAGATCGGATGGTTATGTTAGTCGTAATTTGATTTAAGCTTTAAACATTTGTGTGGCCGCCATTACGTTTCCGTCAATATGGCGGCGATATAAATCATGACACTGAGATGCCCTTTGCCAGTGCTATCTCTGTACCAAATTTCGTTCCGTTTGAATTAATAGGGGGAATCGATTTTGACACATAGATGGCCGCCATCCGCAAACTATTAGGCGAATGACCTATTCGACTGGTCAAAGTATGCTCCCGCCATAAAGGTATGTAGTTGCAAAATTTGGTAGAGATCGGATGATTAGGTTAATCGTAATTTGATTTAAGCTTTGAACATTCGTGTGGCCGCCATTACGTTTCAGTCAAGATGGCGGCGATATAAAACATGACACTGAGGTGCCCTTTGCTAGTGCTACCTCTGTACCAAATTTCGTTCCATTCGGTTCCACCGTGTTCGAATTAATAGGGGGAATCAATTTTGACATAAAGATGGCCGCCATCCGCAAACTATTAGGCTAATAACCTATTAGATTGGTCAAAGGATGCTCCCTCCATAAAGGTATGTTGTTGCAAAGTTTGGTAGAGATCGGATGGTTATGTTAGTCGTAATTTAACTTAAGCTTTGAACATTTGTGTGGCCGCCATTACGTTTCTGTCAATATGGCGGTAATATAAATCATGACACTGAGATGCCCTTTGCTAGTGCTATCTCTGTACCAAATTTCTTTCCATTCGGGTTCGCAGTGTTTGAATTAATAGGGGGAATTGATTTTCACACAAAGATGGCCGCCATCCGCAAACTATTAGGCTAATGACCTATTCATTTGGTCAAAGGATGCTTCCTCTATAAAGGTATATTGTTGCAAAATTTGGTAGAGATCGGATGATTAGGTTAATCGTAATTTGATTTAAGCTTTGAACATTCGTGTGGCCGCCATTACGTTTCCGTCAAGATGGCGGCGATATAAAACATGACACTGAGGTGCCTTTTGTTAGTACTACCTCTGTACCAAATGTCGTTCCATTCGGTTGCACCGTGTTTCGAATTAATAGGAGAATCGATTTTCACACAAAGATGGCCGCCATCCGCAAACTATTACGCTGATGACCTATTAGTTTGGTCAAAGGATGCTCCCCCCATAAAGGTATGTTGTTGCAAAATTTGGTAGAGATCGGATGATTAGGTTAGTCGTAATTTGATTTAAGCTTTGAACATTTGTGTGGCCGACATTACGTTTCCGTCAAGATGGCGGCGATATAAAACATGACACTGAGGTGTCCTTTGCTAGTGCTACCTTTGTACCAAATTTCGTTCAATTCGCATTCACCGTGTTCGAATTGATAGGGGGGACAGACATTCAGAGTACACACACTCACACACACACACACACACACACACACACAGACTCACACACACACATACACACACACAGACAGACACACTTTTTCGCCCTGTGTTGATCTCATAAGTCTACTTTCATTTTTTTGCAAAAATCGAAAGTAGGCTAAAATAATCAGACATATATCTATGGGTTTATCGATGAGGTGTATATTATGAGGTGAAAGGGATGAAAATTGTGGGTTGAGGGATTCTTAACGGAGCGTGTATCTCTTAAACGACATAGGCGAGAAGTTTGAAATTTGGCGGGAAAACAGCTTAAAATACAAGTAAATAGGTGTTCGACCGTTTTTTCATAAATCCAATTTAAGGGGCCTTTGGAGAGGGGTGAAATTCTGGGGGAAAAAAACAGGAAAGAAAGTGTCCTAACTGATTGACTCACTTACTCACTCATCAAACTCAGGGCGAAAACAGCTTTAAATAAGTAAATAGGTGTTCGACCGTTTGTTTCATAAATCCAATTTAAAGGGTTCATGGGGAGGGGTGAAATTATCAAAAATAAATGAAAGAAAATGTCCTGACTCACTCACTCACTCATCATCGCCAATCCAAAATTATTGAAGTTAGAAACATGAAATTTTGGGGATATGCTCGTTGTATGTCGAAAACGTCCACTAAGGAAAGAGTTTTGAATATTCAGGTTCTAAATAGGTGTTAAGGAGGTAAACGTGCATTTCATTGAATAACAATATCTCATGAGTGGTTTCATTTGGGGATGTGATACTTGGCATATATACTAATCAATTAAAATAAGATGACACATGTCTAATGGTTTTTCGATGTAGTGTATATTATGAGGTGAAAGGGATGAAAAGTGGGGGTTGAAAGATTCTTAACGGAGCGTGAATCTCCTAAACGACATAGGCGAGGAGTTCGAAACTCGGGGGAAATCAATCAGCTTAAAGATAAAAAAAAAAAGGGTGTTTGACCGTTTTTTCATAAATCCAATTTAAGGGGCCTATGGGGAGGGGTGAAATTCTGGAAGAAAAATGTCCACTAAGGAAGGATTTTTGTATGTTTACTCTCATCGACCAACCCAAACTATTAATGTTAGCAGAATGATTTTTTGGGGATATGTTTGTTGTGTGTCGAAAACGTCTACTAAGGAGGGATTTTTGGATATTCAGGTTCTAAAGGGGTGTTAACGGGGCTAAACCTGCATTTCATTGAATAACAATATGACACGACTATGACGCGAGCGAAGCGAGGCTAAAAATGAGATGGTGTGTGTCTGTGTATTACTCAATCATGCAAGTACCACTGGTCCGATTTACATGAATTTTACATGGAAGTAGCTGATTTACCTGGTTAACATATAGGTTACTTTTGATTTCAATAATTTGCACTATTTAAAGATGGCGACCATTTTAGTGACGTCACTACACCCTTTGGTTTCAAACTTTCATATTTCCATTTCAAATAAAAAGAGAACGCTAAGAAATAGCAAACCTTTGATGGCATATACCAGATTTAAAATTACATTTTCTATCTGAAAGGTATCTCCAACCGTTAGCGAGTAAAACCTAAATTTGTGCTATAAAACACGGTCCACGCCGAGCGGTGTAGTTGGACAAAATGTTCCATCCTTAATCTCCCTCTGCGCAGCACCTCGCCTATCCCCTGTTTTAACTGTCACCTTCACATTTTATTTTATTTATGACGCGTAGCGAAGCACGGGTACTTCAGCTAGTGTTTAATAAACTTATAATTTCCACACGCGTCTTATAATTAGCTACCTGCATTGTGCACTAAATGAATGAAACTAAATTAAACTAAGTCTCCTTTTTTACACTCTTACAATACGCTATAAATATTTGACCTGACTTACAGATTCAGCGTCACAGGGTTCGAGTCCCGCCATGAGATGTTGTATGCGGTCTCGTGTATGGCTTTAGGTTACCATTTCATTGTGTCTGGACATCCTCCGTCGCCAATTCCCCACGCATGATTTAGCAATGACATGCCATCGCGCGGTTGGAGTTGTATCTGAAGATCTGCTGGCTTATCATTATTGCGATGTTAGCGTTGGTAAAAATGTAGCACATAATTAAATAAAACTGTCGCGCACTGCAGCTTATATGCGGTAAAAAAAAATGCCCACTTCACTCCGCCACTGGCTCTAGTTTCTGTCGCTTGTGCGACACTCACTCGTGACTTGCACTGATATTTACACAAGAAAATATTAACAAAATTAAATCAAAATCACTGCCCATCCGGCAAATAAAGATTATACGTAGTTCTGTACACGTACACAGTTAATTAAATCCACAGTTTATAGAACACTGAAACATGTGTGTGTGCGTGAGAATGAGACCATGCGGTCGCAAAGTTTTCTTCACACAAGTCCTTCATTTCACCTCGGATAATAATAAAAATATTTTAAAGTTTTCGTAGTGGTGAATATCTTCAATCGTTCAATTATAACACAATGCCATGATGGCTATCCGTAAGAAAGTTATTCGCAGATTTTTCCTGCCGCATGGTTTCCTTTCACTTGTGCTCCATCATGCACATGTTGTCTCTTCCACAGACGAATAGGAACCGGTGTTACCAAATATGGCGTGTTCTCAGTACATGAGCTGGCCGCGTAAATTGATAGCTTCTTCGATTTACGAAGTATGCTGTACTTCAAATATGCAGAATTACTTGGTTACAATTATTGTTGATTTTTGGAATATGAAAAATAAGTAAAAATATAATCATAAGCGATATTGCTTCAGCTTCTCCCCGCCGCTCGCAGGGTATGTTCAGTTACATTTCAGCACAAGTTTTAGTATCTGCTATCTGAGCAAACATGAGTCAACGGGCGCAGTATACTTACCTTTTGGAACCCTGCGAGTGAGACTGTCTACATGAAATTTCGGACAGACCCCTCCATTCCCTGCATTTAGGCCATTTGGCACAAATCTATACCGTTTCACCTATCTCAACCAGATTTTGTATACTTACCCTTTGGAACCCTGCGAGTAACACTGTCTACATGAAATTTCGGACAGACCCCTCCATTCCCTGCATTTAGGCCCTTTGGCACAAATCTACACCGTTTCACCTATCTCAACCAAATTTCGTATACTTACCCTTTGGAACCCTGCGAGTAACACTGTCTACATGAAATTTCGGACAGACCACTCCATTCCCTGCATTTAGGCCCTTTGACACAAATCTACACTGTTTCACCGATCTGAACCAAAATTTGTATACTTAACCCTTTGGAACCCTGCGAGTAACACTGTCTACATGAAATTTCGGACAGACCACTCCATTCCCTGCATTTAGGAACTTTGGCACAAATCTAAACCGTTTCACCGATCTGAACCATTTGTATACTTGCCCTTCGGAACTCTACGAGTAACACTGTCTACATGAAATTTCGGACAGGCCACTCCATTCCCTGCATTTAGGTCCTTTGGCACAAATCTACACCGCTTCACCGAATCTGAACCAAACTTTATGTATTTACCCTTTGGAACCCAACGATTAACAATGTCTACTTGAAATTTCGGACAGACCACTCCATTTCCTGCATTTAGGCCCTTTGGCACAAATCTAAACCGATTTACCTAATTACAACGAATTTTACATACCGTTTGAAACCCTGCTGGTAACAATGTCCATTTGACAACCCTCTCCATTCTCTCTATTTAGAATAACAGACGAAAGGGACTTGAGAAACACATTTTAAGGCCCTAGAACCATTCATGTACGTAGTAGTGTAACTGTAAGAATATTTTAATAAGTCTATTTTTGATCGACAAAGCGGGCTGCATCACGCCGCCCCTACCCGTGTTCTGGTGCAAAATTGCGAAAATAGTGTTGTATCTTGCGCTGCTTATAAATTGCAGTCACGGGGAGTAATTAGTACAAAAAGATTTCTTAGGCCCCTGAAAAAAGTTATCATCGTGGATATATTATGTCTCTGTATAAGTGCGATGGTGTTGGTGCAGTACATTGAGGTGTAGATCAGCTGCAATAAGCGTCGGTGCTTTCAAATTTATTTTCATTTATTCCGATCCTTATCCTCCAGCGCTATGTGGCGCTAATGACACTGTTGTTACCTCAGGAGCTCGGGACAGCTAAAGATCTCCAAAGTGCTCTGATTATCGTCCTACAGCGCTATGCGACAACAGACGACACTATTGGTCTCTACTCTTCTAACAGCCAATGAGATATAGGCTCTAGCAGGTGTCTTTTATTTCACTTACTCCTCTTTCTAATCATACTTTTCCATTCGTTTGTAAATTACATTATGTCAGTACTGTAGTTAGTAAATAGCAGTTTCCCTATTCATTATCATCATTATCATTACGGGAAAATGACGTGAATGTTTGTCCATTATACCGTACTACGTATCACCCCCACTACCACCACAAAAAGTTATATTTTTACATTTGTTTTATTCTGTTAGTTTATGTATAATGTGCCAGTTCTGTAGTAGTATTCATTATCATCCATAAAACATATAAATCCACCGGGCGGAGCCGGGCACTACTGCTAGTACATAATATTTTTGATTGCAAATACACACTTTATATGCTTAAGATTAAAACGTGTGAATAGTTATAAAACATAAATATAAACAAAGTCAAGTAAGAAAGAAATTGAATCAGCTGGGATTTGAACCTCACACCTTCAGATTAGGATATTATCACGCAATGACGCTGCTACACATGCACACTATAGCTAGCAACGTTAACAACCGCTTTAGTATAACTGCCTAGCTTTTGTTGTTGTTGTCTTGGAATGAACGATTTCATTAGCGTTTTCTGTCGATTTTCATAAACCATTTGATACTAAATTTGTATTATTCTGTTCCGTACATTCCTGGAAGACTATCAAGCTACTAAAATATGGACTAGCGAGCAAACAATAGCCTCCATTTTGACCCAACGGGATGGCACGGTCAGCCTGCACTGTTAGTCACTGCTATATTCTATTATACGATGTTAATATCCTATGGGTCACCTCCACGAGGACAGTTTAAACCACCCTCTGTACGATAAAGGGGTTTGCTGAGGACGGACCTTGTTGTATCGTAAGTAACGGTTAGGCTATAATACTTGCATGATTCATACGTCTTCCATCCTAAAACTATGTGGTTGATGACCTTGCAGTTTGGGCAAAATACACTTCCCACATTAAAGTACATTGTTGCAAAATTTCGTAGCGATCGGATGATTAGGCTATTCGCAATTTGAATTATGCATAGAACATTTGAATCGGCGCCATTTATGTTTCGTTATGATGGTGGCAATATACAACATGACACTGAGTTGTCGCTTGTTGACTGAGTTTGTACCAAAGTCCAAAGGTGATTCGATTTGGTTTCGTTGTGTTTGAATTGATAGGGGGGAGCAACTTGCACACATACACAGCCGCCCTCTTCAAAATATTTGGCTGATGACCTTGCAGTTTGGTCAAAAAACGCTTCCCACATGAAGGTATGTTGTTGCAACATTTGGTAGAGATCAGATGATTAAGTTATTCATAATTTTATTTAAGCTTTGAACATTTGTGTGGCCACCATTACGTTTCCGTCAAGATGGCGGCAATATAAAACATGACACTGAGGTGTCCTTTGCTAGTGTTACCTCTGTACCAAATTTCGTTCAGTTCAGTTCGTTGTGTTTGAATTGATCGAGGGAAGGGGGGCATACATACACACTTTGCACACATATGTGGCCACCATCTTCAAACTATTTGGCTGATGACCTTGTAGCTTGGTCAAAAGACGCTTCCCACATGAAGGTATGTTGTTCCAAAATTTGGTAGAGATCAGATGATTAGGTTAGTCGCAATTTGATTTAAGCTTTGAACATTTGAGTGGCCACCATTACATATCCGTCGAGGTGGCGGAGATATAAAACAAGACACTGAGGTGTCCTTTGTTAGTGCTACCTCTGTACAAAATGTCATTCAATTAGGTTTCGTCGTGTTTGAATTGATAGAAGGTGGGTAGGGGGGAAGGTGGGGAGGGGAGAGGGAGACATACACACTTTGCACGCGTATACGGCCGCCATCTTCAACTATTTGGGCGATGACCTTGTAATTTGGTTAAAAGACGCTTCCCTCAGGAAGGTATGTTTTTGCAAAATTTGGTAGAGATGAAATGATTAAGTTAGTCGTCATTTTGATTTAAGCTTTGAATATTTGGGTGGCCGCCATCACGTTTCCATCAAGATGGCGGGGATATAAAACATGACACTGAGTTGTCCTCTGCTAGTGCTACCTTTGTACCAAATTTAGTTAAATTCGGTTTCGTCTTGTTGGAATTGATAGGGGGACAGGCAATCACACTTACACACAGACAGGCTGACAACTTTTGGCCCGTGTAGATCTCATAAGACTACTTTTAATTTTTTGCATAAAATCAAAAGTAGCCTAAAATAGGTTATGAGATCACCTTTCGTCCGTGTGTGTGTGTCTATGTGTGTGTGCGCGTATGTGTGTGTCTTTGTGAGTGCCCCCCCCCCTCCCCCTCGTAATACAATCTAATTGGCTGGAGCGATTTCAATGAAACTCGGTAAGGTCATAGTACTATTTTGTCCAACCCCGACCGTGCCCTTCAAATTTTACGTATTATATCTCACCAGTCCAACATGGCGGCTGTACACAATATTTCACCGGCATTCTATATCTCCGAAGCTATTACTGATCACCCTGAAATTATGGTCGGTGATAAGGAGTACTACTAGACGTTCACCTATGTTACTCTCAAAAACCTGGTAAGTACAAAACGAACATGGAGGCCAAGCGAAATTGAAACATTTAAATAGACTTTTCTCGCGATTTAACCATTCGAGAGCAGTGCAACATAGTGCAGTACAGTAAAAGCTTATACACATTGTAATGCATTGACATCTAATTTAGTTCAATTGTTTACAAAACCTCAGTATGGCGTTTTTAAATCGTGTGTCCTAATCATGCGATCGATGTCACCATTCTAATAATGAAACTACGCAATAATCGTCATCTAATAGTATAGAACTCTATGGCCTACATATTATATAAAAATCCAATATGGCGACTATCCGAAATATTTATATGGTTCACAATATCTAAGACAGCAATCAAACTGAAATATTGTATGTTGATAAAGGCTATGAACGTAAGTTCACCTATGGGACTTTCAATAACCTGGTGACCACAAATCCAACATGGCGGTGACGCGAAATTTAATTATTTAAATGGACGTTTCTCGCGATTTAACTATCCGAGCGCAGTGAAACTTGGTACGGTAAATGCTTATACAAATTTTAATCCACAGTCATCTAATTTATTTCAATTGTTTTCATAACTACAAGATGGCGGCTGTTCAAAATTATCAAATCTCGTTTTTATTTCGTGTGCCCTAATCGTGCGATTGAAGCTTGAATAATACACCTACGCAATAATCTTCATGCAATAGTACATAACTCTATGGCTTACATATATAATAATCCAACATGGCGACCATCCGAAATATTTAGACGGTTCTCAATATCTACGAATCTATTACAGCAATAAAATTGAAATTTTGTATGTTTATAGAGGAAATTAACATAAGTAGGATGTATGAAAATTGGCTGTTTATTTCTTCACGGAACTACTTGCTAGGTTTTCTTAAAATTCCATTAAATTAGACATTGTTATATTTAGGCCTGAATGAAGATATGCCGTGCCAAGTAACAGCGCTTGGATGAGAAGTCGCGAGAAAAGTCAATTTACATATTTCAATTTCGCGTCGCAACCATGTTGTTTTGTGCTCACCGGTTTATTGAATGATCCATAGGTGAACGTATGTTAATAGCCTTTATCAACATACAAAATTTCAGTTTGACTGCTGTAATAGATTCGTAGATATTGATAACCGTCTAAATATTTTGGATGTTCGCCATGTTGGATTGTTATATGTGTAGGCCATAGAGTTATGTACCATTACATGAAGATTATTGGGTAGGTTCATTATTCAAACGTTCACTTCGATCGCATGGTTAGGACACAAGAAATAATAAGTTAATTTTAAATTTTCACACAGCTGTCATCTTGGGGTTTTCAACACAATTGAGGTTAATTGGATGTTAATAGATTATTTTTTATGTGGATGATTGAATCGCGAGTAAATTCCATTTACATTTTAAACTACTCTTGGCCGCCATGTTGGTTTTGTGGTCACCAGATTATTAAAAGTCCCATAGGTGAACTTATATTAATAGCCTCTATCAACATATACAATATCAAGTAGGACTTTTGATTTATTTTATTGAGATACAGTAGATTACGGTATATCGGGTCGATTGACCAAGATTTTCTGGTCGGTTAAAATAGGTCTATCACTATACATTTTTTATTATACTCATTTTCAAGCACGTTGGCAGGGCTGATAATAAAATAGCCCACCACGGTCGTATTGATGTTATTATTATTTTTTTCAGATCCGGGAATCAATCAAAGGACTTTGGGACACAGAAGGCTTTTAACTGAGGAAGGGTGTGGAAGATAGTGTTTGTTGGTGAATCATTTTGAAGGCTGGAGGCATATTGGTCATCCGTCCCGTGTGCTTGGGTGTGTGTGTTGAATTTGTCGGATAACCTGTGTTTCTGTAGTGACTGTAGTAGTGTGTGTGACTATAATTATTATTAGGGTGGGGATAGAGGTAGATGCCTCAGGACTAGAAATAAAGTACTATCCTAGAACTCGTCTGAAGGAAGTGAGTCAAAATTGTGGAAACCACACTTAGTATGTCTGGACTTGCTGCTGCGCGATTTAACGCGCATGGCTATACAGTAGGGTTGTGGGAGGTAATTCACTGATATCTTACAATCACTTTGGCGTTAAGTTGTTGCAAGTCATTACTGCCCAACGATAACATATCAGGATTTCAATGCTGATGGAAAACCCCTGGTATCAGTTCTTGCACGTTTTTCCTTGTCATAGTTTTGTATAAAACAGTACCTTACACCTAGATTCGTCCAGAAGACAGCAGCACCTCCAAATCATGGCAGTCACTACTTACACATGGGCAGTCCTCGTAGCCTGCGTCGTTATGGGTGAGTATTTATGTTTTTGTAGATTGTTTCTTTTTAGGGGTACGTGCTGTGTTAATGTGTCCCTGAAATAGGGAATTAGACCGACTCTTTCAGAAAAGATAATCTCTACTTAATATAAAACGAAGTCCCCGATTCTTGGATGTTACGGGTAATCTCGAGAACCACTGGATGGATTTTGATTCGGTTTTCACCATTCTGTAAAGGATATCTCGAGAAAGGTTTCTGTAGAAAATAATTTATTTATGATAAAGGAAGCCAAGCAATAACGATTTCAGTGAAAGAGTCGAAAAATAAACCTTGCTTCCGTGCGCTTTTTAAGCTTACACTGGGCAAACCATTAAAAATATCTATTTACTATGAGTGTAAGAATTGTGTAGCATGGAAAGTTCTACAAAAAAGTCCGCGAGAGCATATCTCTATCTTCAATACATCGCCCAATATAGGTGATTTTACGTCTTCATTTCTTCCAGCAATCTCCATTCAATTACTGAGGGGACAGTTGACGAGCTAGCTAGGGAAATGAGAGCGCTGATCACGTATTGCATTCATAACTGCTCCCGGGCAAAGCCGGGGTGGGTTGCTAGTATAGTGTAAAAAAATAATTTTTGAACGGTGACCACCATTCGGTAATTTGCTGTAGCCTAATTCACATGCCTAATAACAAAAAATCCTCTCGGCACGCCGGAAGGCGGAGGTAGATTTCACCGGACAAACTAGGGAATAGGCTATAATAGGCAAAATATGCAGGTTTTCGTAGGAGGATCAGACCTCATTTATTGCGAGAAAGTATTTTACAATTGGAGGTTAATGAACTTTTTTTTCGTCTCTCTATGCATATTTTGAACATTTTATTGTCTTATGGGGATGGTAACCTTCTTGTCATTTGGGGTTCATTTTTATACTTGTGATCACACTGTCCTTATTCAAGGTTTGGAACTGATGTGTAACTATCTAACAGTCTGTTACTTCTTCAGGCAAAATTTTATCTCCCGCAGAGACGTTCGTTGGTTCCTCAGTTTAGGGGCTGCGACAACGTGGTCATGTAACCCCGTGTACATTGGGTGTGTTTAGAATCTGTCTGATAAACGGTGTTAATTGTGATGACTGTATTAGTCTGTAATTCAGGTAAGGTCTGCAGACGGTCAATTTTAAGTAGTAGTACCTAATTTTGTACCAAATACTACCGTCAACGACACCTAGCTGTGAACATGGCAGCTAGCTGCCACCGCAACCAGCAACTTGCAACGAACGTTGTAACTTCCCCTCCGAAGGAAAGCATGCTGAGGGATTTTTAGCGCTCTTAGAAAATCCGGCGACTTTGGCCGGCTTTGAACCAGCGACGTTGGGCATAGAAGTTCAGCATGCTACCAGTAAGCCGCTTCCCTCATAGTCAGATGGAACAAGAAGTTCCGTGACGAACTAAAGAGCCTACTTTTCTTAAAATTAAGATTCATGCCAATGATTAATCTACAGTATATGAACCTATCTAGAATAATGACGAAATTAAGTTGATAATATCGAAATGTCTTAATTAGTTCGAAATACTGTATACTAGGCATAATGCACCCTAATAGAGCAATACAGTTGGCAGCCCTGGTGACTGAATATATTCTTAATTCCATCTCTTAAGGTACAGAATACAAAATGTGGTTGAAGTCCAAAGGACCTTACATGGAGTTAGACATTGGATCTATTAGTACACGTAAAAGCATGTTGGCAACAATGTCATGCGAGTGCTGGTCAGAAATACTCTGAAATATTATGATATCTTTTTGTGCCAATTTTGGATGAAATCCATTTGTTGGTATAGAAGTTACATGTATTTTAAAATTGGAGCTATCATCAGGCATAGTATCATGCTGGCAGCACTGACTTATATTAATTGCTCCAAATTAATCTATAATGTCAGGTGCTATACGTGTGCTAAGTATAGAGCTGTTGGCCGGCATACTTTCTGATATATTGATATTAGGGTAAACAAGATGTTCAGTAAAGAACATATAGCCTACTTTCTCCTAAATGCATGGGTATTGTTATAACTCTTTGTCCTTTTCAAGGAGTATGATTGAATGTTGGTTGTAGGAGCTTGTTGAAATACAACGTGCTATAGGGATATTAAACATGAATATGAGGTGCCCTTTGCTAGTGCTACCTCTGTACCAAATTTCGTTCAATTCGGTTTCACCGCGTTTGAATTGATAGGGGGAATCGATTTGCACACATACTTGGCCACCATCTGCAAACTATTGGGCTGATGTTCTTGCAGTTTGGTCAAAATATGTTTCCCACATAAAGATATGGTGTTGCAAAATTAGGTAGAGACTAGATTATTAGGTTGGTCGTAATTACATTTTAGCTTTTAACATTTGGGTGGCCGCGATTACGTTTCCATCAAGATAGCGGTGATATAAAACATGACACTGAGGTGCCCTTTGCTAGTGCTACCTCTATACCAAATTTCGTTCCATTTGGTTTCAGCGTGTTTGAATTAATAGGGGGAATCAATTCTGACACAAAGATGGCCGCCATCCGCAAACTATTAGGCGAATGACCTATTAGATTGGTCAAAGGATGCTCCCTCCATAAAGGTATGTAGTTGCAAAATTTGGTAGAGATCGGATGAATAGGTTAATCGTAATTTGATTTAAGCTTTGAACATTCGTGTGGCCGCCATTACGTTTCAGTCAAGATGGAGGAGATATAAAACATGACACTGAGGTGCCCTTTGCTAGTACTACCTCTGTACCAAATTTCGTTCCATTCGGTTCCACCGTGTTCGAATTAATAGGGGGAATCAATTTTGACATAAAGATGACCTCCATCCGCAAACTATTAGGTGAATGACCTATTAGATTGGTCAAAGGATGCTCCCTCCATAAAGGTATGTAGTTGCAAAATTTGGTAGAGATCGGATGATTAGGTTAATCGTAATTTGATTTAAGCTTTGAACATTCGAGTGGCCACCATTACTTTTCAGTCAAGATGGCGACGATATAAAACATGACACTGAGGTGCCCTTTGCTAGTGCTACCTCTGTACCAAATTTCGTTCCATTCGGTTGCACCGTGTTCGAATTAATAGGGGGAATCGATTTTCACACAAAGATGGCCGCCATCCGTAAACTATTACGCTGATGACCTATTGGTTTGGTCAAAGGATGCTCCCCCCATAAAGGTATGTTGATGCAAAATTTGGTAGAGATCGGATGATTAGGTTAATCGTAATTTGATTTAAGCTTTGAACATTTGTGTGGCCGCCATTACGTTTCCGTCAAGATGGCCGCGATATAAAACATGACACTGAGGTGCCTTTTGTTAGTACTACCCCTGTACCAAATTTCGTTCCATTCGGTTGCACCGTGTTCGAATTAATAGGGGGAATCGATTTTCACACAAAGATGGCCGCCATCCGCAAACTATTACGCTGATGACTTATTGGTTTGGTCAAAGGATGCTCCCCCCATAAAGGTATGTCGTTGCAAAATTTGGTAGGGATCGGATGATTAGGTTAGTCGTAATTTGATTTAAGCTTTGAACATTTGTGTGGCCGCCATTACGTTTCCGTCAAGATGGCGGCGATATAAAACATGACACTGAGGTGTCCTTTGCTAGTGCTACCTTAGTACCAAATTTCGTTCAATTCGCATTCACCGTGTTCGAATTGATAGGGGGGGGGGGGGACAGACATTCAGAGTACACACACTCACACACACACACACTCACACACACACACACACACACACAGAGACACACAGACTCACACACACACATACACACACACAGACAGACACACTTTTTTTCGCCCTGTGTTGATCTCATAAGTCTACTTTCATTTTTTGCAAAAATCGAAAGTAGGCTAAAAATATAGACACCATTTATTAACAGTTGGCAGCCCTGATTGCTCTTAAGAATACTTATAGTCATATCTGTTAAGTTACACATATCACATACGAAATTTGGTTGAAATCCAACTGACAGTATAGAAGTTACATGTATTTAAAAATTTGTCCTATCAGCAGGCTTAGAATCATGTTGGTAGAACTGACGTATATAACTTACTCCAAATTAATGTAAAATGTCAGGTACTATACGTGTGCATAGTTTAAAGCTGTCGGCTTGCATACTTTCTGATATATTGGTATTTGGATAAAAAATAGAGAGAGCAATTATTAACAGTTGTCAGCCTTGGTGGCTCTTAAGAATACACTCAGTCATATCTGTTTATGTACACGTATTACATACAAAATTTGGTTGAAATCCAATTGATAGTGTAGAAGTTATATGCATTTAAAAATTGGACCTATCAGAAGACTTAAAATTATTTTGGCAACACTGTCATATATGGCCTCCTGGAAATTAAACTAAAATAGTATTATCTACATGTGTGCCAATTTTGGAATAGCTTCCATCTATACATTCCAAGATATCCAACATGGAGCTCAAATTTCTAGTGTTTTTTATAGCAGTTGGTAGCACTGACATCTTTTTCAAATATGGGCCTGAGATATCCCGGTATACAACTTTACTCATACTAAATTTGGTTTCGATTGCTGCAGCCGTTTAGGAGTTGATAGAGGGACACACACACACACACACACACACAGCCATCCAGCCAGACAGACAGAAGGACAGACCGACAGACAGACATGCACATTTTCCCGGATCGATCTCATAAGTCTACTTTTTCCTCATTTTTGCAAAGTGTGAAAAGTAGGCTAAAAATTAATGTGATCTCGTCAATGGCGTTGTCTTGGCAACCTCTGATAGCTCATCCCTCATCAATTTAGAAGCGTTGTCATGGTAACATCAGATAGCACTTGGCATTTTCTTTAATTCCGAAATCATTTTTCTCATCCCTTGGCGTAATGGTGGGTCATATCAAGAATTCTTTCAGACAAAAGTTTTAGGTAATTATTAGGGGAATATTTTCCATCTTGTACGGTTTTGATATTGTGCCTATTAAGAGAGATATGATTATTTTTTCCCGAAAAACCCACTTTTCCACCCCTTTGGTCAATGGTTGGTGCTATCAAAAAACTTATTTGACATAAATTTTTGGCACTTATCCAACACATATTATGAACTTTGAATGGATTCGATATTTCACGTATTAAGAGAGTTATAGCGAAATTTCACTTTTTCGAAAAAAGCCCCCCATTTTCACCCCCTTCGACCGATTTTTCCCATTAACGAACTCGACCGAGATTTTAATGGGATACTTATTATGTAAAAAATTCAAACTGATTAGGGCAAAATCACGGCAGTTATCGTGTCCACAAAAAAGTGATATATATATAGAGAGAGATCCATATATACATATATACATAAATTATACATAAACTTTTGAACTGACGGTGGTTTTGGGGTCTGGGGGATGTGAAATGCGAAGATATGTCGAAATTTTCCGGAAGTCGAAACATGGTACCCATTGCAATAGTTAGCTTTCTAATGAAATCTACCTAAAAATCGCACCAAACTAACAATCTTGACAAGTAACTGTAACTAAATCTCTACGTCTACCCCTTATTAATCCCGTTTTCCAACGGGGTCGGCGATGAGATGCGATGAAATTCCACGTGGCTGATAGTTTCTACGGCTTGATGCCCTTCCTGACGCCAACCTCACGAGAGGAGTTAATGTGAGATGAAATGAATGAAGATGAATGAAAGTTCAATTTTAAGTAGTTCCAACTTTGGCTACCAGACGCCACTCTCACTAACATCTAGCGACGAACGTTGGAACTTGACAGAGCGTTTCTTAATCAGCCAAATATAACCCACAAAGTTTGCTACACACTACCAATTGCAATGGAAGGATCTATGACATGGGCCCGCCGCCTTTACATCCCCTCCGAAGGAAGGCATACTGAAGGATTTTAACGTTCTTAAAAATTCGACGACTTCGGTCGGGTTTGAACCCATGACATTGGGCACAGCAGTTCAGCATGCTACCGACTACGCCACCGAAGCCACTTAACGGTAACTAAATATTGACATAAATTCAAAAGCTTGAATGTAAACGATTGATGTGACGATGTTCGCTTGACGATCGAAACTAGTCATCCAAGTAAATTTATTAATCTCATGTTTTTTTCAGGTTTTAGGGCATAACCCCCAATACAATTGGGTAGAATAGTGTTGACCGACTGAAAAGCATAAATTTCGTTCACTACGCGAACACTGAAAATGGCTTCCAAAACGACAATGCGTAATAGTTCACAAATTATACACTAGTCTTGCTATGAATGCATCTTAAAGTTCACCCCGCTTCACAACAAAAACCATTGTCCTTGGGCGTTGTTATAAAACATTCTAATGTCCCAACAAATCGAGATGAAACAGCATTATCAAGTAGGCTGAGACTCCAAGTTGAGGTTAAAATGAAACAAGAAATATACTGTAGAATTAAAAAATTATGTATTTGATCAAATTTGTCAGATTTCATCCTTCGTCATTTAATTAATCAATAACATATTTTTATAAGATCCCTTATCTGTCTCCATATTGGTTTATTCAGTGTAAACCCTATACGAATCTCGGAGGTGTGATGATGGTTAAAATACCTAATGACATGTCTGAAGTTTTAGTGTTTTACACCTACCAGAGCTAATTATTATCCGTAATGCAAGAACCGCCCAAGGCACTTAATCCAGTATTCAGCTAGAATAGATCATTGGGTTTGAAACCGTCAGGACATCTGAAGATGACTTCATTTCTAAAAAAAAAAAAAACTTCAAAAATTAAATTATTATAAAATGAGTCTGGGAGTCGGAGAGCGCATTGAAAATTATAAGATCAGTGATGTTGAAGAGATAATCTTCCGTGGCTTAGGCTAGGTCCGTGGTTCAAATCCCGGTCACTCCATGTGAGATTCGTGCTGGACAAAGCGGAGGCAGACAGGTTTTTCTCCGGGTATTTCGGGTTTCCCTGTTACAAATTTCATTCCAGCAGCACTCTCCACTGTCATTTCGTCTGTCGTTCATTTAACCAGTGCCCCAGATGAGTGCGACAGACTTCGACAGCCGGCACAGTTCATATCCTCGCCGCTAGATGGGGGCTTCATTCATTCCATTCCCCGACCCGGTTGGTTGACTGGAAGCAGGCTGTGGATTTTATTTTCAGTGATGTTGAAAAGCTGCAATAAATTAAAGAACCAAATTACAATCAATGTACTCAGAAAAATTATTTGCTTTAATTACTATTTACAAAAATAGCTGGATTAAATCAGCAGCAAACTACTGTTTGCCCAATGCTTTGGGCCAAAGACTTTCCTCAGTCTGCACAACTGACACTTTATAAAACATACGTACCTGCTTCCAGTTCTGATCTATGGTCTAGAAGCTTCAGCCTTAACCAGCAGAGACAACAGTCGGATAAAAGCAATAGAAATGAAATTTCTCAGGTCATGCGTCCTGAAAACAAGACTGGACAACGTTTGAAATGATACTGTCCGCAGCCAACTGGGACATCAGTGTAGTGTGCTTGAACTGTTAGGACAATCCCGGATGGGATAGTTTGGTCACCTAATGGAAATACCATCAAATAGAGCACCCAAAGCCTATTTTGAATGAGAAGTAGTGGGCAAAAGACCTAGAAGTAGACCAAGAGATGGGTGGATGAAGCAGGTGCAAAGAGACTTGGCAAGGAGGAGCTCACAATGGGAGAAGATCATCGAAGAGAAACGGAAGAGAGTTGTTCATTCCCACACTTGGCTTGCTGGAGTGGAGAAACTATGAAGATGATGATGATATGTATTCACAGAAACAATGAATGTATTATTAATTTTAGATTTTAACAAATTTAAAACAGTAATCTCAAATGCACTGATAGGTGAGGTACATAGTTTAGTTGATTATAGTTGTTGTTGATTCATTTAGGGGCTCTGTGACATCGTGAACATGTAAGCCTGTGTACCTGGGTGTGTCTGGAATTTGTCTGATAACCTGTGTTATTGTGATAGATGTATTAGTGTGTGTAGTTGTAATTCAGATGAGAATTGGGAAGTAGGCGGCCGTGGCCTTAATTTAGGAACCATCCCGGTATTCGCCCGGAGTCGAAGTAGGAAATTATGGAAAACCACTTCCAGGATGGCTGAAATGGGAATCGAACCCGCCCCTTCTCAGTTTTACCTCACCAGGTTGAGTATACCATGATACAGCCCTCAGACCAGAATTAAATTTCTTGGAAGAGCCTGGAATTGAACCAGGACCTCCACGGTGACAGCCAAGAGTGCTAGCTACTACGAACGAGGCGGACTATTAGTTAGACATACGTTAAAGAAATGGAAATCAACGACTACACACATGCTTTCTTTTCTATTTTTTTTACTCCTGGTCTACGGCAGTTTTTGTAAGTGTTTGATTGAGGGACTAACTGAATAAATTGCCAAACTTATGTCTTTTAAAATACAAAACGAGTTTTAAATAAAGCGATGTTTTCTCAAAGTTTTAATAATTATGATTAATTTGTTGGAGGAAGCTTGTAGTTTTACGTGACTGTTCAACTAAGCCACGGAACATCCTGGAATCTGAACCATAAGACTTGTTATTTCACGTTCGAAATTCTCACATACATTAACCGTGGGTCGAACCCTTGGTGAGAAACAAGCAGCTTGAATGCTGCGTTATCACGCCCATTAATAACTGGTATTAAAATAAATTTTGGCTAAATTATTGTGTAATATTATTTGTTTAATAATACGTCCCTTTTAAATATCGTGGCTTTTAGAGACACCGGGCTGCCGGAAATTTTCCCCGAAGGGAATCTTTAGCGTGCCAGTTAATATTCTGACACGACTCCCTCGCATTTGCGCACCCTAAAATGCCAACTGACTGTGCCAGGATTCGATCCTGCAACCTTGGGATCAACAGGCGAGAACGTTACCGCTGAGCCACGCAGCCAGTCCATATTATTAGTTGCATTTTGACATAGTTTAAACTATAAAATATGATATTTGGTGCTTCCTTTTCAGGATAATAATACATTCATTGTAACAAAAATGCAGTGATACACACAAGTAAACAAAGAATGGGGCAATATAAAACGTACTGGAATTTGCTGGAATAGAAGGAGAAACAACGGAAATGGCCGCTTCTAGGACAGCTGAGGTGGGAACTGAACCAACCTCTTTGCCTCACAAGATTAAGTAGCCTATACCCCGTTCCAACTAACAGACCAGAATCAAACTTCTTGGTCGAAACTAGGACCTCCAGATTCGGAGTTCCAATACGTATCCGAATACCATAGAAGGCGGCGAATACTCCATATGGCTCAGTGTGCCATTTTTATTGTTAGCCTATTTTCATTTATGAACAAATAAATAGTCTTATAAGATCACCTTTTGTCCGTGTGTGCATGTGTGTATGTGTGTGTGTTCCTAATACAATCTAAACGGCTTAACACATTTCAATGAAACTCGGTAAGGACATAGTACCTTTTCGCCCGACCCCGATCTTGCTCTTCAAATTTTAATATGTTTCCCCAATCCAACATGGCGGCAGTGCGAAATTTTTCACCGGCATTCTATATCTCCGAAACTACTACTAATGAAATTTTGTACGGTGATAAAGGGCATTACTAGAAGTTCACCTATGTGACTTTTATAAACCTGTTAAGTACACAACAATCATGGCAGCCTGACTAAGATGAAACATTTAAATAGACGTTTCTCCTGATTTAACCATCCGATCGCAGTGAAACTTGGTACAGCAAGTGTTTATATAATCTCAAGATGGCGGCTGAGCGATATTTTAAAATTAAGTTTTTATTTCTTGTGTCTTGGTTTCTGTAGAAAAACATTCATTTATGACCAAAGGAAGCCGAGCAGTAACGATTTCAGTGAATCGAGTCGAAAAAAACCTGCCGTTCGTGCGCCTTTTAAGCTTACGCTGGGTAAACCGTTAAAATATCTATATATTATGAGTGTAAGAATTGTTGAGCAAGAAAAATTCTACAAAAAAGTCTACGACAGCGTATCCCTATCTTTAATACAACGCCCACTATAGGTGTTATTATGTTTAAATTTCTTCTAGCAATCTCCATTCAGTGGAAATGTAAATTACTAGCTTCGCAGCGAGTTTACGAGCTAGGGGGGGAGTCTATCACCCCAGCTTCAGCCAGCATCAAACTATCGATTTGTATCGAGTTAATACTTCAGAGAAGAGTATACAGTTAGTGTTTGGAGTTTCGCTTTTCACCTCGGCTTATGTGAATTGCGTCTGGGACTTGCCGTCCGTGTGCCTTATAAGCTTACGCCTGGTAAACTCTTCAAGATACCGGGTGATGCCTGGGCGGGTTGTTAGTTATATATTATAAATTTGAAATTCTGTGGAATTATGAAGATGTTTGTTTACAGGTTAAGTACGAAATTCCAAACTCCTAGCATTATTCCATAACAAATGTATTTACTGTATATAGACATGACGAGTTTTACAAGTGGATGACTTAGTCTTCAACTCTACTATGCAAGGAATGTGACTGAGGTGACAAATGGGCACAAACCATTCTTCAGAAATTTAATTAATCTGGCTGTAGATGCAAAGCTGCTGTGTGCCCCCTTTTCACCGATCCCATTAATTCTTATTTGTTACTATAGGAGTCCTGTCAAATCATCATGATGGGCACGATCACGATCACGATCACAATCACGATCATCCTCACGATCATCCTCACGATCATCCAGAACATCCAGGAGTTGAAGTGGAGTCAATCGATGTTCCTTACATGGTAAGTTACCACTTGGTATATCACTAACTTCTTGATGATAACATAATTCTATATACTATCTGCTGAAGAAGGTTAAAACTGGAGCTCTGCGCGGATAAGAAAAACGTTATCCGCATCCGCCCCGCATCCGCACGACTGATATCCGCATCCGTCCCGTACCCACATGACTTTTATTCGCATCTGCACGTTTGTTATCTGAATCTACAGGCATTAGAATAATATTTTTTTATAATTAGATAAAGCATTGAAGCAACACATTTAGACATTTGAGGAGAACGTCTTTCCTTTAGGATATGTATGCCATGTGCTTTGTTTAAAATGAATGTTATACAGTTAGAATTGCAACCTTTTTCAGTTCGGAGGGTTAATTATGTTTAATGACATGATTTGAATGACATTATCTTAATTCATCATCTTATATTTGTCATGAAAAACAAGCATAACAGAAAAATGTGCCATTAACATCCGGGTCATAGCAATAATATTCAACTAGGATTTTAATCTAAAAACTATCCGGAGCTTATCCGCTATCCGCACAGCCATGCACACTATATCCGCATTGTGAAAAATGTTGCGGATATCCGGATCCGCGCAGGGCTTTAGTTATAATTAGAGACGAGAATTATAGGCACTAAAAACAGTTACAATAGGCAGGCATATAGGCTCTTAAAATAGCCAAAATAGGCATGTAAATAGGCACTTACGTGTAAAATAGGCAACAAAATAGGCATGAAAAATTTCTTTTAATTTAATAACATATTTAATTACTATAAAAAGAATTAACAATAAGCAACTTAGAATTTAATAACATACTTATCTCATATATAAAAGTGAAAGTCTGTATGTATGTATGTATGTATGTATGTGGGTGGGTGGGTGGGTGGGTGGATTTGTTCAGTATACAAATCTACACCGTTCCACCAATCCCAACCAAATTTTTCATACACATAGTTTAGAACCCAGAAGTAACGGCCGGCTACATGCATTTTTGATAGTCTTTCTCATTCTTCTGATTTTGGCCTTTCTGCACTCAAGGAAAGGCTGATAAAAGCAGAAAATAAACGGATGAAGTAATAGCAAGGCCGGCCATCCCCATAGCAACAGTAGCTCAGACGGGACCACCAAGTTTACATCTATCTTGGTAAGAGGCCATGCTACACCCACTGCCAGCTAGATCGCACGCCTCCAAGCTGCTTTAAACTGCCTGTCCATTCAACACAAGATAGGTTAAAGCACTGCCTGTCCATTCAACACAAGATAGGTTACAGCACCAACGCACTGATCGCCGCTGCATTTTCACTCCCAGCTGGATCGCATTCCTCCTGGCTGCTTTAAACTGCCTGTCCATTCAACACAAGATAGGTTACAGCACCAACGCACTGTGATCGCCGCGGCATTTTCACTGCCAGCTGGATCGCATCCCTCCTGGCTGCATGGCAACAGTAGTTCAAGACGGGACCACCAAGTTTCCATCTATCTCGGTAAGAGGCCATGCTACACCCGCTGCCAGTTAGATCGCATCCCTCCAAGCTGCTTTAAATTGCCTGTCCATTCAACACAAGATAGGTTACAGCACCAACCCACTGTGATCGCCGCGGCATTTTAACTGCCAGCTGGATCGCATCCCTCCTGGCTGCTTTTAACTGCCTGCCCATTCAACACTCAGGCGCGTACAGGATATACTGTATATTAATTCACTGTTAGGTTGCAGCGCCAACCCAACGCGACTTTTGAAGGGGACGATACCAGAAACGAAGAGTTTTTAACTTTGAAGGCTTAATTTCGAGATTGAGAAAACGCGAAAACATGGCACTAAGTTAGTTCTTTTGTAATTCAATCAGCATAAAGTTTATGATATTAATTCCCACACATACTAACGGGTAAATTTTCAATAAAAAGAAAAGCGAAATACAAAACGAAGGGTTGTTAAGTTTGGAGGCTTAATATCGAGATCCCAGGCGCTATTTCTGGTGAATTCCGAGAATTCCCATTCTTGTTCGTGGGGTAAACACATATTGAGAAATGAGAATATAATTCTGTCGAGCACACCAGCTGCAATATAATGCACTTTAAAATACAGTCAAAAGGCATCAAATAGGCAATTATACTCCAAATAGGCACAAACCCTTGAAATAGGCATTTATAGGCACAATAAAACCAACGAAATCTAGCCTAAAAGAACCTAAAACGGATTTATATCTCGAAAGCCTACGTTTCTAATCACAGGAATAAAATAGGCAAATAGGCAAATTCCCGTCTCTAGTTATAATATAACTGAATCCGGTACAGTGTACTCAAATATTTTATTGACTTAGGTATCTTTTTCAATTTAAGCATTGTTCGCTTATCATCCCAGCTCGGCTTCACCCATGGACTCTGAGAGGGATCATTCCTCTACCGTCACAAGGACGGTGTCTGGGAGCTGAAAACACTTTGTCAGCAGATACAACTGGGGATGGTGACAGGCCGATCGCCCAGTTGACCGCTAACTTGGGTACCGGTATATATATATTGGATCCCTGTTCTGGTCATAGGATTCTGGGGGACCATACATGTCATGTAGAGAAGGATCGGAGCTTCTCAAAACCTCTTCGACCTAAACGAAAGTGTTTCATAGGTACACTTAATGTGAACACTTTGCTTAAGCCTGGGAAACTCAAACATCTAACGAACACGCTTGATAAATTCAGCATCAAAATTTTGGCATTGCAGGAAACACGATTTACAGATGAAAATTACTTTGATTCTGAGAATTACAGGCTCTATAAAGGAAAACCTGCAGTGCAGATCAACACAGGACCAAGACAATTTGGCACAGGTTTTGCGGTTAACAAGTCCGTCACAGATTCAGTAATTGATTTTACTTCACCATCATAAAGACTCTCAACACTCTCAATAAAATCGGGAAACAAGGTATACACACTGATTAACGTGCATTCACCAACGAATGACTACAACAGGAATGACCCTCAGGTAATAGAAGACTTCTGGGAACTTCTGGAGGAAATCACGAACAAAATTCCCAAACGTCATGTCAAGATTCTACTGGGGGATTTTAATGGTCAGTTAGGAAAAGAAAAGAAATATTGGAGAATTACAGGACCATACACTGCTCATAGCAGAACCAATAAAAATGGTGAACACCTTATAAGCTTCTGTCAAAATTTCAATCTCCAAATTATGTCAACACAATTCCAGAAGCCTACGCGTAAATTAACAACATGGATATCCCCCAATGAAACACTTGGAGAATTCCAGATTGACCACGTTGCTATCTCTAGAAGGAACGCTAAAGAAGTCCTTAATGTGAAAACCAGGAGAGGATTCTTTGACTCAGATCATCATTTACTACAAATCAAGGTAAATTTTCAACCCAACAGACAAAGGACAAGGGGAACCCAGCTTTTCCGAACTGATCCAGAATACCTTGAATTCAACAAGATGAACATCATTGAAGAAATCCGTCAAATGGATACCACGAGCTGGTCTGAACTTGCAGAGAAAATGAAACAAGCAATAAAATTCGGTCAACCTCCGAGAAAGAGAAAACATAGGTGGTGGAACATCACATGCGATCATGCTATTGAATATAGGTTTAAAGCATGGAATAATTTCAATAGCCATAAAACAACAGAAAAATGGCAAGAATTTGTGCAGGTTCGGAAAAACACTTCTAAAATTATTCGCCGAGAAAAGCGCAATTATGATAATAATAGGCTAAATGAAACAGAACAGGACTTCACTAAGAACAACACCAGACATTTTTACAAGACCTTTAGAGAAAATATAGCAGGCTTTCAACCTCCTAGTTTATGCTTCCAACGACCTGATGGATCTCTGGAAACAAATACGAGCAATAATTGTGAAATTCTAGCTAAATATTTTAGTACACTCCTTAATTGCGAAGCACCTTCTGAACAACTTCAATTTGCAAAACCAGTGCCCAACCTTGATTCACTTCCACCATCACATGAAGAAATAGTGGACATAATCAAGTCATTAAAAAACAATAGAGCCCCTGGTGAAGATGGACTTATTGCAGAAGTTTGTAAATTGGATCATGAACACATAACACCAAAAATTCACAGAATAATATCAGATGTCTGGAAAACAGAGAAAATCCCAAAAGAATGGAAGAGTGCTTTGATACACCCACTCCATAAGAAGGGAAGCAAAACTGATCCGAATAGTTATAGAGGAATTTCGCTTCTTCCAGTCGCTTATAAAATTCTCTCTAAAGCTTTGCTGAATCGACTCGAGCCACAGGTGGACCACCATATTGGAGAATATCAGGCAGGTTTCAGGAAGGGAAGGTCCTGTATTGAGCAGATCTGGAACCTCAAGACCATACTGCACATCCGACGATGCAGGAACACTACAGTCACATTTGTGGATTTCAAAAAGGCTTACGATTCGGTTGACAGACAAACCTTGTTTAACAGACTAGAAGAATTAGGAGTTGACAGGAAGACCAGGGCCATCATCCAGGAAACATTATTGGGAACTACCTCAAAGGTGAAATTCATGGGAGAAATCTCTAACTCTTTTGCAATACATACTGGAGTTCGACAAGGGGATGGTTTAGCACCACTCTTGTTCAACATCGTACTGGACAAAATCATCACAGAATGGGAAAAGCATGTGAAAGGTATCCAAATTGGAAAGGAGAAAGGGAAAAGAGTCACTGTGAAATGCTTGGCCTTTGCAGATGATCTGGCCATCTTAACAAACAACAAGGATGAAGCCATATTAGCGCTAGAGAAACTACATGAAATCTCCAGTAAAACGGGACTTGATATTTCCTATGAAAAAACACAGTATATGGATACCAAATCAACAGGAAACATCACCTTACGAACGCAATATGGAAAAATCTCGCAGGTCACTCACTTCAAATATTTAGGAGAAGCCATCCAACCCACAGGATTGAACACAATTTCTAATGCAGATAGAATAGTAAAATTGCAGAAGGCGTACAAGCTGACATGGAATCATTATAACAAAAGAGCAGTATCTCGCAATGCAAAATTGCGCCATTATAACACAGTTGTCTTGCCTGAAGCCTTGTACGCGGCAGAAACCACCGTCATTAGAGGAATGACAAGAATTCATGATATTGAGAAACAGGAACGAAAAATTCTTAGGAAAATCCATGGCGCTGTTTTCCGTAATGGAATTTGGGTCAGGAGACCAACAAAGGAACTTTATGAAAATACAGACACCATTATAGATAAATTTAGGAAGAGACGTCTGCAGTTCTATGGACACATATATAGGATGGATGAGAACAGACTCACTAACAAGATTTTCAATATCGTGAATGCAAGTAAATTAAAGACCAGTTGGATTAAAGAAGTACATGAAGGCATGGAATTACTTAAAATCTCTGAAGACGACATTAAGGACAGAGAACAATTTAGAAATAAAATCAGAAACACGAAAATTGTACAAGTTTAAAGGAAAGATACATCAGGGAAAAAATGGACAGAGGAAAGGAAGAAAAAGCACAGTGAACTAATGAAGAGGTTTTGGGAAGAAAAGAAGAGAGGAAAAGGAAGTGAAGCTGTGATTGGCTCAAGTTCTCACGCTCTCCTGAAGAGGAATAATCGGAAATAATAATAATAATAATAATATATATATATATATATATATATACAGGGTGTATCTTAATTACACCGACAAAAAAATCAGGGACGCTCTGCGTGTTATGTAAAAGACGATGCCGCAATCGGATTGGCGGAGAAAATTTTTCCCTCCGAGAAAATGAGGTTACTTTGCTACTTCCAGGCGCGCGATTCAAATCTACGAACTCGCCGTATTTGCTGAGCCAGGCAGCAAGCCGCTGGCCACTGCTGTGCTTCAGGCAAGGCAAGGGAGTGTGATAGAAGGAGACAGAGATATGCTGGCGGCCATGCGGCAAGCCGAGGCGATCGAGGAAACTTGCGCATGCCCGCCAGCATATCACACTCCCTTCCCTTGCTTGAAGCACAGCGGTGGCCAGCGGCTTGCTCTCTAGCTCAGCAAATACGCCGAGTTCGTAGATTTGAATCGCGCGCCCGGAAGTAACATAGTAACCTCATTTTCTCGGAGGGAAAAATTTTCTCCGCCAATCCGATTGTGGCATCGTCTTTTACATAACACGCAGAGCATCCCTGATTTTTTTGTCGGTATAATTAAGATACACCCTGTATATATTCGAATCAGAAACAAATACAATGCATGGTATAATTAAAGCAAAATTAAGTGTCGCACGCAGAAGATCACCATCATCTGTGCAAGAGGCAGGGCATAGCTGACAATCCAGTAGGTTTTCCATTGTCTGTGGTTCTCCGCAGTCACAGTTGATAGAATCCACAGCGAAGTGCCACTTCTGGAGATTACATCTGAATCTTCCAACTCCGGAACGAAGCCGATTGAGTGCCCTCCACACGATCCAATTCTGTGCATGCCCAGGTGGGAGGGTTTCCAAAGGGGGAGGCCAGGCAGAGTTATTTTCAAGTCAAGAGATCCACAATTGTTTCCTTGCTGTAGCTGGAGTTGTTTGCAAGACTGAAGTGGTCTTGAGGAAGCTTCTTCTGGACTTCAACCTTGGGGCTGCTGGAACGTGCCCATGTAATGGGTGGTTTTTCTGATGGGATTGATTTGTTCTCTCCACGTCGACAGCTACTTTACGACGGATATCTGGCGGCGCTATGTCAGCGAGTCGGTACAGTTTTGCAAGTGGCGTAGGTTTCAAACAACCAGTAATAAGCCTACACGTTTCATTCAGAGCCTTATCAACTACGTTTGCGTGGGTGGATTTGTACCAAACAGGGCACGCATACTCGGCATCTCTGTAATATGTTGCTAGTGCCATCCTTCGCGGGGTTTGTGGTCGACAGCCCCACGTACTACCAGTAATCTTGCGAAGTATATTATTTCTGGCTTCCACCTTCATTCTCGTATTCTTAACTTGGGTATAATAAAGGAAGATACAAGAAAGAGATTTTGGAAGGCCGTGGACCTGTTGAAAGAGACTGTCCCGGCATTTGCCTGATGTTGAAAATGGGACACCACAAAGTAGGATTCGATCCCACGCTTTTCCAATGTCAGCGAGGCAAGAGCTAGCGCGTTCAAAAGTACTTTGTAAAATTTCCGTTTCACCTCGGACTCCAGAAAGAATAACTTTGGGCGAAATTGTAAATCTAGATCAGTCGGTGCCTGAACCCAGATGACTTCGTATTAGGATGAGACAAGACAAGGATTTGAGAAAAGAAGTGAGAACTGAGAAAGTCATATTAATATAACAGTTTTGAATTCTGTCCCTAAGGAATTCATTTACGAGTCGCAAACCTACGGAGATTAGACTGTCTCAACAATAATATATTAATATGATTTACCGGCCACAATGACGCGCTAGCTCGTGCCATGCTAGGACCGGGAGAGCGTTGCACCGCTCCAGCTCGTAGTTTACCATTTTCACCACCAGGCAACTGCCGGGACGGTTCCTTTCAACAGTTCCAAAGCAGACTTCCTTCTTAAATCCCTTTCCTGACCCTTCCTTAACTAGACCCAAGTTAGCGGTCGCCTGGGCGATCGGCCTGTCACCATCCCTAGTTGTATCTGCTGATGAAGTGTGTTCAGCTCCCAGATACCGTCCTTGTGACGGTCGAGGAATGGTTCCTTGTAGAGTCCGTGGGTGAAGCCAAGCTGGGAGAATAAGCGATTTAAAAAGAAACGTGAACAGTATGGTGGGCTGACTGTGAGTATTGTGTGGTCGCTGTTTCAGGCCTCCGTGCACGACGGCGACACTTATCTGTGTGGTGGAGTGATCATCAGCCCGAACTACGTCCTGTCTTCCGACGTGAACCTTTTCCTTCTGAACAGGTATGTCTTCAGTATTTTTCAAAATACAGATATGCCTATCTATGCACATCATTCGTCATAGCGTGCGGTGTTTCGCTTCTGGCATGGCGCAAAGGCGAGGGGTTAAGTGTCCGACCACACCTTATCTAAGTGGTTAGCACACTGGTATTTGGTCCAAAAGGTCCCAGCTTCGACTCCCAGCCTGAATTTCGATCTTCTATGGTTAAATCATTTGACTCAGGGTATGGGTGTTATTGACTTCTTCATGATCATTAATGATATTGCCGATTCATTTAGGGGCTTTGCAACATCGTGGTCATGAAGCCCCGTGCATTTGAGTGTGTGTTTGTCTTTTTAATCTGTCTGATAACATGTGTTAATTTGTTGGCTGTATTAGTGTACAGTATATAGCTTATTTGTAATTAGGGGCTTGAGACATATTTGGTCATCAGACCCATGTACTTGGAAGTGTGTTCAATTTGTCTCATAACTTGTGTGTTTGTGGTGACTATAGGACTGTATGTAGCTGTATTAGAGACAGGAATGGCGTAGGTGACCCAGGATTTGAAGTAAGGTACTATCTCGGCATTTTCCGCAGGGAGTGTAGAAAAACCTAGGAAAAATCCACTCTCAGGATAGTCGATGTCAGCGCCGGGATCGAACCTACGATCTCCAGATATGCTGCAACTGCCTTCGTGGCCGTGGTGCGCATTTAACGAACACGGCTACGCCTCGTGGGACAAACATGGTGTATTATTGTCTGATTGCTTGTTTTAAGCATTGTATTAACTCTCGTCACTCATGTTTCAAAGCCACCATGTTTGCCCTGTAGGCGACTTGAATTCAATGCTTTCCAAAATGTCAAACAACTTACTCCAATCAACGTTATCGAAAGCCTTTTCTAAGTCTACAAATGCCATGAATATGTTCAAACCCGTGGGCATTATTAAAATGAAATCCCATCGGCGTACCAATTAGTTGGTTGGTTCCTCAGTTTAGGGGCTCCGACAATGTGGTCATTTAGCCCCGTGAACTTGGAGTGTGTGTAGGATCTGTCTTATAACCGGTGTTAATTGTGATGGCTGTATTAGTGTGAGTTATGAGTAATTCAGGTAAGGACTACAATTTCAAGTAGTTCCTACTTTTGCTGCCAACTGCTACCGTCAACGACACCTAGCTGTGAACTTGGTTAATTGATGCGACCACAACCGGCACCTGGCAGCGAATGTTGGAACTTAATAGAGCGCTAATCAAATCTAACCTACAATTTTAGCTTCACACAATTGTAGTTAGTGGTAGGTTCTTTTACATGCCATAGATCAATGACACGGGCCACCGAAGTAAGGCATTCTGAAGGATTTTTAACGCTCATAAACAATCTGACCCCTTCAGCCAGATTTGAACCCGCAATCTTGGGCATAGAAGTTCAGCATGCTACGAACTACGCCACCGAAACCACGGCGTTCCAGTTGTCATGCGTTACCCGCGCCTCGTGCGCTCCACGAGCACTTGACGTACTCTGTTTGGCCTTGAGAAAAGTAATATTGGTTTATTTCTAAGTAATATAAATAAAAGACCCTAATTGAACATTGAGAGGAGAAACGGCTTCTGAATAACAAATACACTCGACTAACATTCAAAATTCCACAGCGTAAGAAATATGTTATATCAGCAGAAGAACGAGCTGCAAGATCTTCCAGAATGAAGAAGTATTGGGAAAGGAAAAAATTATCAAGAATTAAGAACTGAACTTATTATTTGAAATGTAAGGTTTGATTTTTGGTGCTCCAATATGGGCGTAAACAGTGTAAATAAATAAAAAGACCCTTGAGCTGCCACTACAAAATATGTTTCGTTTATAAATAGCTCTACATTAGCCTAATTAGTCGAAATACTAAGGAAAAATAGGCCTATATACAAAACTATTTTTACCCTCTTAAAAGCGGCTTCGGTGGCGTAGTTGGTAGCATGCTGAACTGCTGTGCTCAAGATAGCGGGTTCAAACCCGGCCAAAGTCGTCGGATTTTTGTATTTTTATTTATTTTTTATTTAGTCAATTTACCCTCTAGGTTGGTGGTTCCCACGGACTCAGCGAGGGAACTCACCACTACCGCCTCTATGGGCAGTGTCCTGGAGCTGGGAACATCTGGTCGGGATGGATACAACTGGGGAGGTGTGATCAGCACTTCGCCCAGGCGGCCTCACCTGCAAAGCGAACAGGGGCCTCATGAGGGAGGGGAGAGGATGGAAGATTGGGATGGATAGGCTAGGAAGAGGGAAGGAGGCGGCCGTGGCCTTGCAGTAGGTACTGCCCCCGTAATTGAATTATATAGAGACCACGGTGGCTATATTGAAATTTATAAGGAAAGTTATGGTTGTCATAGTTATGACGTGGGTAGTCATGACGTAAGCACGGATGACGTAAATGTTATGCCAGCAGGCTACTTGAGCTGAGATTCTCAGTGACGTCAGCATTTTGTCGAGAATGTTCCAAGATTTACGACGCAGTCGCAGGAAACGAGGAATTCTGCTGAGGAAGAAACTATGCTATTGGAGGAGAGGCATGAACCAATGAACGATAGTTTAAAGGAAGACGGAGATTGCTGAAACTATGGTATTTTTATTACTTTTGGAATGCAGAATTGTGGAAATCCATTTGCAGTAAAGGCATTGATTTGGAATTTTGGTGAAATTTATTTTCAGTTTTTGAATTTTGAAAATCCGTCTTGTATTAACGAAGTTGGAACTTTTAGCGATGACGCAGTATCACGCTTTGGAAGGGATGGAAACGCCCCTCGTGAAGTTAATAAAAGGGCTTGCGCAGAAGAGAGGAGTCTCTTTCGTTCTCCGATTATTCTGAGATCTCATTGTCAGATCATCGAAGTCTATTGTGAAAGTTCTTTTCTTATACATTCATTATAGTGAGACGTCGAAGTGAACAGCAGTGAAAAGAATCGTCTTTATAACGCGTGGCGAGGCCACTATATGAACGAGATCCATGTCAAACTAGGTGAAGTTGAAACGGACTTTAGAAAGCTTCTACAAGTTTAGCTTCGAACAGTTAGCGGTCACCGATAAGCTAATTGTATTGTGCAGTGCTACATGCAGTTATAGAGAAAAGCTGAACAATTTCGACCGATTAGTTTAATAGATATTAGCAGTTTTATACGACTGACAAAAGTGATTATCTCGCCACAAGAGAAGCACTTTTGAATAGCCAGAATCAACGCAACGGCTAACGCTGCGAGTGGAATAGAAAGACTTCAGATTGCTTGGTTACAGAACGATACAGTATAATGGAGCAATTGAATACGGCAGTTTGTTCTTCTGACACTACAACCGAAGAGCAGATGGAAGGCTAAAAGGGCTTATTGCAATTGGGACATACTTCAATGGAGTAAGATAGCGACATGGAACTTCGCTAATTGCTATTCCACACAAGCGAACATGCGGTGAATACCATCTACACCCATGTTTCGTAATTAAAGGCTGAATACCATCGAACAGCCATAGAAACAATTTCATACTCTGAATATGAATAATTTCTTCGGAAATTTCTACAAAACTTCATGGCGATTGTCTACTGGAACTTCAGGGAATTTTTCAAGAGAGGTCAGGGATATCCCGACTCACAAAGAAGATTATTGCCGGAAGGATGTCTATTCGTCTTCGAGGAGCAGAGCGATTCACGGAGAAGGAAGCAGTTCGATTCTCCGAGGGTGCTATTTCCTATTTCGAGGATGGAGCTCAACTTTAACGTGGTGAAATGGATCCATCAGCAGTCTTCTTTGGGGAATTTTCCTCTGGAACGTCAATCGGCAGATAAGGTAGTCGTGAACGTTTATTGTATTTGAGTGTATTAATGATGTTTGAGCAACCATTTTTCCCATATTTTTATCCTCATGTTTTTGCCCTATTTTCTTGTTGAGATTCTTATTCTCAGTACACCTTGATGAGTTTTGCATTTTTCGACGATTTATTAAGACATTGTTATGTCATGGGCATAGTTAACGATTTTGAATCAGTTGAGACTGATATTTGGATTTTTCAGTAATTAATTTTTTTTTGTAGTCACGATTTGACTGTAAGTTAATGATTTTTATGGCAGATTTAAATTCAGACAGCGTGTCACTTTATTAAAGTAATTCAACCCCAGTTTAATTACTTTGACCAATTTTCTGTCATCATCAAGAAGGAAGAACATTTAAATGATTTTAGAGCGTTAAAATCTCTTACGTTGTCGACGATCTTGGAAATACTAGTCGTAATTTGTATTGATTGCAACACAGATATTTATCGTCAGTTATGAATGAACATTGCACCATAGACACTTTTGTGAAAGAGTAACTTTAATAATGAATTATTGAATGCATTAAAGTCAAGTACTTTTGTTAGGAGTTTTTCTCAATTAGAGAATTATATAACGATGTTTGCATTCCCCAATCTAATTGGATTCTATTCGACTACTTTGCATTTTAGTCGCACTTTATTTGAAGATAGTATTTTCATACTACAATTTCTTTTAAGATGTTAATCTTAAATTTTGATAGACCAGACAGGCGTATATAAGCGTATTCACTATTAAATTTGTTTGTGATTGGCAAGTTTTGACTTCATTTCGGTTCATGAATGAAATCCACGAAGGTTATAGAAAAACAGTTTTGAAACTATTAATGATTAAAAAAAATTTTAAGTGGAACTATAAATGTATAATCGCTAGTGCAGCGCGTGTTGAAAGTCGCTGAGATATAATGCCCTTGAATATGAAGGAAGTTCCCACAGGAATTAATGTTAAAGAATTATTTGTGGAAGTTTTGTAAGTTATGTGGAAGTTTTTAATGCCATATAGATTAATATATGATGATTTTGGGCATATTTTTAATGCAGATTGTGCATTAACTTGTTAGCGAAGGATTTTCCGCTGGAGCAAGATTGTCATAGTTCGTTGAAAATTAATCAAGTGAGTTACTGTTAGAATTAACACGAGTTTTGAAAGAATTTGAGATAAGATTTTGAATGAAGGTTGCCGTCACAAATCATTATTAAAACCTTTATTAAACCAGATTGTGACATTAACATGTATAACTAACCTTCATTGGTCGATTATATTAAACAGGATTATAAAATTACCAACCGAATGAACATGTGGCTAATGTATTTCTTAAATTAATAATTTAAACAATTTAAATGTTAATATTGTAAATAATTGCTGTAAATATTTTTGAAAATAATGTAGAACGAGAGTGATGTTAAAGGCGTGCTTATAATATTTTTATTGTCTTTGACAAATATTATAAACAATTTCGAATTGTTATAAATAATTTGTGTGATTTTGTTATAAACATTTAAGAGCTAATTAAACATTTGGATTGAAGTTAACAAGTTTAAGGAATTAACATAATGATCCAATAGGATGTGAGCAAAGTACTTGAAAGATTTGCGTAAATATAATGTGAGTTGTCTTGTAGACGTTTAAAAGTTTGAGAGAACAAGCTGTATTCTTACGTAACATAGCGTGTGAGAAGGGAGTGCATTTGACCAGTATGCAACAGGCTGGAAGGTAGCCCGCAGCTGTGCCAACATATGGTTCTCAGAGAGTGAGGTCGTACACACTCTGGCCTTGCGACTATAAATACCATTCTCATGTTTATTAAAAGGAAACCAAATGCTCTATATATATGTCACACCCTGACGTCCTTTTTCCATTCCAATAGTGTTATGAATATTACGTTATTTGGAGCTCTTGAGAGCTAAAATGTTTTATATCATGTTGTATGATAATTTTTGCAAGTCCTACTGGAGGACGTAGTCAGATTGACTTGGGCTACTGATAGCCACGTTGATTTTGTTGTGTTAGTAAAATCATACCCTTTATTAGAAATAAAGCTTTTGTACAGTTCAAAGTTCTCGTCTTCGTTTTTGGTTCATTTTTAAATGTCATGGTGGAGATTATTGTGTGAACAGACTTTTAGTGATCCTGTTGTCAACTCAAACCCCGAGATAATTAAGAGGTAAGTAACGGTAAGTATGAACCCCCGTCTATTTTGGTGTGTTCCACAATGATTTCCTGTGAACTTCTGTGCTCTTATCTCGATAGTATCTGTCAGTGCCATTTTTATTGATGTAACTGTGCCGGTGCGATTGATATTTGGCAATCCGATTGAGGGGGCGGATATCTGACAGCCTACTATCCAGGTAAACGGGGACAGTACCATCCCGGCATTTGCCCGAAGACGAAGTGGGAAACCACGGAAAACCACTTCGAGGATGGTTGAGGTGGGAATCGAACCCCCTCTACTCATTTGGGCCACCCGAGGCTGAGTAGACCCCGTTCCAGTCTCGTACCACTTTTCAAATTTCGTGGCAGAGCCGGGAATCGAACCCAGGACCTCCGGGGCGGCAGCTAACCGTGCTGACCGCTACGCTACGGAGGTGACTCGGATTTTTTAAGAGCGTTAAAATTATTCAGTATGTCTCCCTTCGGAGGGGAAGTAAAGCTGGCTGTCCCATGTCATAGATTTATGGCATGTAAAAAACCTTCCACTAATTACACTTGTGTGAAGCTAAATTGTTAGGTTAGATTTCGTCAGAACGCTCTATCCAAGTTCCAACGTTCACCACTAGGTACCATTGATATCTGGTAGCGAAATTTGGAACTACTTGAAATTGAACGGAACTTGTAGCTCACCCTGGAAGCAGCTACAGACTCAGGCGAGCCGACTCGGACACTCCCGGCACTAAAAGCCATACGATAAATAAATAAATAAATAAATAAATAAATAAATAAATAAATAAATAAATAACCCTCTTAATTAATACGAAATATAACTTATTACGCTACAATTATATCACGTATAGATGGTATAGTATTTACATAGATAATGGGAGAAAATATAGGATTTATAAGTCTTGTCACCCCTCGCTTAGTCTTAGATTTGAATATTCTCGAGGTATATAATCTATACATATTATAAAACTAAGTCCCCGATACTTAGATGTAACGGGTAATCTTGAGAACCACTGGATGCAGTTTTACCATTCTGTAAAGGATTTCTTGAGGACCTGGATTTTGAGATGCGCATAAGAACCATACGGGATGCCAGGAGAGAAATGTCGACCTTCCGGACAACACGGGTTAGTTGGGCTGCATAATATAATATTATTAGGGGCAGCTGATTCACCAGGTATCGTCATATACAGTATATTATTTCAGTAGTATAGATCCCTCATGCGGCGCTCACAAGCGACCGATCGTGACAAATGAGCATTCAAATGAAAAAGAATAGACATTAGCAGTGACGAATTGCACTCTAATTTCATAAATATCTATAATTTCCTTAAAAAAATACTTTTGAAAAATTGTACGAAGTGTGCGATTTGCAAATACTGTTGCCGTAGGGAAATACGCTCCATAATTGCTGTCCACATCACATTTTGGACGCTGTGACTCCTGCTTCATGTCATTTTAACATTCTGAGGTATTTTCCTTTATCATTTTGCATGGATTTCAGAAACAGTGAATCAAAAAAATGAGTACTCAAATCGTATAATTTCATAAATATCGAATAACTGGTGAGTGTTATGATGATCCAATTTTCAGTGATTGCCTTCTTAAGTTTGGGAACGTAGAACTTGGAATTGTAACTGAAATGCAAATGGTGTTTTATAATAATTTGGTTGAGAATTTAAAAAACATAACAACCTTTCTCCTTAAGTCTCTCATTATAAACCTATTGGGGAAAGAGTGAACATGCGAGATTTCTCACACGGGTCCGCTAGTATGTATACACTATATGTACATATTTTGACACTCTTTAGTGCATATGCTGTGAATCCTTGCCCTGTTTATTAGTGTTGAACAGTGATTGCTTGAGAGTACCGGAAGTCGGCGAACATTTGAACGATAAGTCCTGCTTTTTGCACTGTTCTCCCCTCCCAGACTGTCATTTAATTATTAGGGTGTATCTGCAAAGAAAAGGAGATCTGATTGTGTGCTTAAGGCAGCACGTTAGATCTTGGCGCAAAAGGCACCGGATACTACTGTATTTACGGCCGTGTCTTGAGACTTTACTTTCGTACAGAAAATTCCTCTGAATCGGGCAGCTCTCCCACGGGCGTCTACTTGAAATATTTGCACCAGGACTCTCCGGAAGCCACGTGTTATTAATGTTTTTTTTTAAATCGTTACGGTCGTCTATGGACCACGTTATTTCAACTGCCTTTTCCCTCGTTCTTTCACATTGGCCCAGTATTCGCGCATTCTTCTTCGGTGAGCTTCCCTTCGTTCTTCGGTCCACTTCTTGCCAGTTTTCAATATAGGTTTTGGCTGAAAACTCCGTATCTCCCCAGTTTCTTCTTCAAAGAGTCACGTTCCAAGATGTCCTCATGTGATATCCCCAGTTCTTGTAGGTCTTTTTCCACCTCTGTAAACCAGATCCCTTTGGTTTTCTTTCCCACAAAGTAGGCACAGATTCGATTGGACAATCTTCCGGAGTTCATTCGTGTTAAATGGCCATAAAAGGAGAGTCTTCTTTTGCGAATGGTGTCCGTTATTTTTATTATTATTATTATTATTATTATTATTATTATTATTAAATAATATTTCACTATAGACCATTTAAAATGTTTGTTTCAGTGACACTGCCGACGTCTACATTCGAACTGGCTATTCGCACAGAGATCATGACGGTGTTGTATATAACATCAGTGATATTGCCGTCATTGGTACATTGGCTCTTCTTAGGGTGAGTCAAGTTTATTATTATCATTATTTTATTATTAATAATAATAAAATTCTCGTCGGCCCCGTAACGTGCCTGCTGGTCACCTGGAGGCCCCGGGTTCGATTCCCAGCTCCATCACGAATTTTAGAAACTGGCGTGAGGGCTGGAAAAGGATGCACTTAGTCTCATGACGACACTTGAGAAGCTGTCTGATCAGAGAGGCAGCGCCTCGGTCAAGTAAACCAAAGTAACGACCGAGGGGACCCAACGTGCTGACCAAGCGTCACTCCAAAATCTGTAGGCCAACAGGGCTGACCAGCGGTCACTTGGTAGGCCAAGGCCCTTCAGGCACAACGTGACACGGGGTTTGTTAATTATTATTAATATTAATTTTACTTTTATTATAATACCGGCCACGGTGGCCGAGAACATGAAAGCACTAGCTCGTGCCTCGCTGGCATCGACAAGCGTGAGTTTGAATCCCACCTCGGCCGTCCTGAAAATGGTTTTCGTGGTTTCCCCATTTTCACCAAGAGGCAAATTCTGGGACGGTTCCTTTCAACAGGTCCACGGCCGACTTCCTTCCAAAATCCCTTACCTGACCCTTTCTTAGTTAGGCCCAAGTTAGCGGTCGCCTGCGCGATTGGCCTGTCACCATCCCCAGTTGTATCTGCTGATAAAGTCTGTTTAGCTCCCAAGCACAATATTTGCGGTGGTAGAGGAATGATCCCTCGCACAGTCAGTGGGTGAAGCCGAGCTAGGAATATAAAATATAAAAAGAAGAAGAATTTAAAAATACTTCTTCTTCTTCTTAGTCGTTTACCCTCCAGGTTGGTGGAACCCACGGACTCAGCGAGGGAACTCACCACTACTGCCTCTACGGGCAGTGTCCTAGAGCTGGGAACATCTAATCGGAGTGGATACAACTGGTGAGGTGGGATTGGCACCTCGCCCAGGCGGCCTCACCTGCAAAGCGAACAGGGGCCTCATGAGGGAAGGTAATGGATGGTCAGGATGGATAGGCAAGGAAGAGAGAAGGAGGCAGCCGTGGCCTTGAAGAAGGTACCATCCCGGCATTTACCCGAAGACGAAGTGGGAAACCACGGAAAACCACTTCGAAGATGGCTGAGGTGGGATTCGAACCCCCTCTACTCATTTGGAACACCCGAGGCTGAGTAGACCCCATTCCAGTCCTCATACCACTTGTCAAATTTCGTGGCAGAGCCGGGAATCGAACCCAAGACCTCCGGGGCGGTAGCTAACCATGCTGACCGCTACGCTACGGAGGCGACTTTTAAAAATACTATATTTCTATTATTATTATTATTATTATTATTATTATTATTACCGATCTAGTTGGGTATGCGTATTACCTAAGGCCATGGGTAGACGAAAGGGTTTAAGATCTACTGTCAGTTGTCACTGAAAATATTTCTCTATTTTCCTGTTATCAACTCCTGACATCTCCCGGGACGAATCCTTCTATAGACCATGGCCACCTCCTTCCAAAACCTTGTGGGATTTCAATCATATCCATCCTACCACTGATGAGCATGGTGTCTGAAATGCATTTTACGTTTAAAGATTCATCTCATATTCACTCCCTTAGAAACAACAATAACCAACCCGGCATGTCTAACTCTTGTTACCGTTTCAACGAGGTCGATGGTGAGATCTCTATCTGGCAGATGGTTTTAAACGGTCAGATGCCTTCCTGACACCAACCTCATGAGACATTATATGAATGAAGATGAATTGAACTAGGCTGGGAGTTGGAAGGAGCGTCGGTGACCTCATAAAAAACACTGCTCCGCATTCGTCTTCCAAGTCCGGAGCAGCTTGGCCCTATGAACTACCATTGCCTATTTTGATTATTATTATTACAATGGGACTTGGACAATCAGAATTTTCGTAATTCGAAATCGTGGTTAATTCGAAGATTTGTGTCGGTCCCTTGAACTTCATATCAAATAGATGGAAAAGAATCGTCGATAATTCGAACCTGTCTTTCCTTAATTCGAAGTTTTTGTACACGGGTATTAAATATATATCAAAAGTATTGCAAAAATTCCCACACTATTCACTGTGGAGATAGTGAGAGTGACATTTCACCCCTTTTACCCTTATTGTGTAGAGGTCATAGCTTTGCTGTTGTTGTTGTTGTTGTTACGTGAGTCATTTGGAAACATGTGATACCAAGTTGCGCTAATGGGTTCTCTCCACGGGAACCAGTGAGGAAAGTCCTAACAGGGGAAGTTGCCTGAGGCATGTTTTATTGCCACCCACTCCAAACTGGACTTGAAAATAAATATTGTCGGAATTTTTTCAGCCTGCGCTGATATTAACGGTGTTCTTCACTATCTATCACACAGACGTATTTGATACTATTCATTAGCAAGTTTTGGCATTATTCCACATTCCTGGATTTCTTTAGCCTCGCACTTAAAGCTCAAGTTCAGTCATTTTCTTTTTGTTTCACAGTTCCTATTCAGATCTGCACAATTTAATTTTTATGTTGTAGCTTCGCAAAAGTGACTTCGTATGCAAGTTATAGCTTGCGGTATGAGCTTTAGAACGATGCCGTGGGAACCAAAATAAGGTACATTCGTAACTAAATGGGCAGAACATTCCTTGTTCGAACACCTACACTTTTGGCTTCGTGACAATTACAAAATTTATAGTTTCCTATATCTCGCAATTGTCTCTACATATCTACATGTATAACATGTTGGCTGCACTGATTATATCTACGGAAACTCCAGAGGGTCCAGGTGTATGTAGTTGCCTCTCAACTCATGGCTTAACCAATAATTCAGGAGAGGTTGCCTACCCCCACTCTCTTCTCAAACCTATTAGCGTAAGCTGACTGGACTCTCTGGGTTTAATCCGATTAGCGCAGTTCGACCATCCCGTTGGAAACCTTACTTATTACTACCCCCTTAGTTGTCACTTGAGCGTCCTTCCCTTACCTATTGTAAACCAATCTGTATTAATTTATATCGTGTATATTTCTCTTTCACACAACATTTTCTCAATAAATACTTGCTTATTGAAAGATTGACCATTTCAGGCATTTATTGGACCTAAAATCATGCCAAAAAGATGTACATTTTCTAATTCGAATGTTTGGATAGTTCGAATTTTTTCATTGGTCCCTTTAGCTTCGAATTTATCCAAGTGAACCTGGTGGTGTGCATTGGCCAACATTGCAGCTGCCAAATAAAACCTTTATTATTAGGTTGGCAACTAGAAACTTAAAATGTTCACAGTTCATAGCTGACTGACTGCTACTAAAGTATTATAGAAGTGTATCATACATTTCAATAAGTATGGGCATTTTAAGAAATTGAAACTATTCTGAAAATTTTGAAAATATTTTCTAGTAAGGTACCGGTACCTTTTTCTCTGTTGGTACTGTATATTGTTTGATGGAAGCTATAATTTGTAATCTAATTTTGATGCTAAAGCTTGTAGAGCAAGTTTATTGTCGATATGCATGAGGTTTAGATTTTAGGTATATTTGAATTCATCAATTTTTAAGCCATTATTTCTATCACTTTTTTATTTTCAATCACCGGTATTTATTTTTTACTCTGATTACTTTCATTTTTGTTCACAGCTTTTAACTAATTAGCGCCTACGAGTGTATAAAATATCAATTTGATCGGGCTCATAGTTCCTGAAGTTTTGAGATTTTTTTTTCAAATGTCCATACTTCTTAAATATGTCATAAATGTCTATAATATTTTAATAACACGCAGCCACGAATGCCATTGATAAACATTGAAAATTTAAAAGTTTCTAGGTGTCATGATCACCTAAGAATGAAGCTGTTATAAAGCAGACGTAAAGTTGGCCAATCTACACTACCAGTTTCCCTTAAGAAATTTTATAACAGATTATTATATTTTACAAGCAGGTGCCCGCGGCTTCGCTCGCGTCATAGTCAAGTCATATTTTATTCAATGAAATGCAAGTTTAACCCCGTTAACACCCCTTGAGAACCTGAATATCCAAAAATTCCTCCTTAGTGGACGTTTTCGACACACAACAAACAAATCCCCAAAATATCATTCTTCTAACTTTAATAGTTTTGGTTGGTCGATGAGAGTGAACATCCAAACATCCTTCCTTAGTGGTCGTTTTCTTCCAGAATTTCACCCCTCCCCACAGGCCCCTTAAATTGGATTTATGAAAAAATGGTCGAACACCTATTTATCATCATCTATATATTTAAAACACTAAGCTGATTTTTGTTACCGCGAGATTGAGGGAACGGTAGAACCGATTCACTTCGTAGAGAAAACTATCGAAAGCTGTAGGCCTGTAGATTTGCAGAGTGTCTTTAAAATAAACAAATATGTTACCACTTATTTTAAAATTTATAAACAAAACTGCAAAATTACTGGCTCAAGCGCATGCACAGAATCACCTTGGTTAATGACAGACATAGCGGATGTCCACCGCGTTTTAATGTAATAGTTATTTATAAGAATTATAATCAAGGAGGGGAATATTGATTATGACGTTTCCACGATATAAACAGGAATAGAATATTATAAAAAAAAACGGGAAACGGGAAATGTAGAAGAACTTATACGGACTGTTGAGAGTGAATGTTGTTTAAGTAACTTAATATTGCACTATTACACCAGTGATTCGGTAGCATAGACGGCAACGTTCAAAACTTTTATTTTATGCATCGCACAATGGAAGCAGTTCGAATCCCACCTCCGACACGTATTTTTATTTCTCAATTATTCTTTCTGCCTATTGGTAATGCATTGTCTTAACATATTTTACTTTTATTATTCCCATAAAGTAAGGAATTCTCCACGATTTACGTTCCCATATACTTTTAAATTATTAAATAAAAGATGGCCACAATCGCTTTCGCCATGAGAGACAATTGACGAACATAATTCATTTGTTGGACTCAGACATCGTGGTCACTCAGCCCCGTCTACTTTGGTGTGTGTGTCTCAAATTTTCTCTGATAACCTGTGCTATTGTGATGGCTGTACTGATGTGTGCATTTGTAATTAAAGTGGGGAATGGGAAATTGGCGACAGAGGCTTTTAAGTTAGGAACTATCCCGGTATTTACCTGCAGTGGAAGTGGCAAACCACGGAAAACCACACCCCAGATTGTTGAGATGGGAATCGAACCTTGCCCTACTTACAAGGGAACGGATCGCGGTGTAAAATTCTGATCTGTTTGAAATTTAGTACACACTATTCCTACAAAGTTGTACAATGACGTAGTGAAAACCGCATGGGCCGATTTCAATTTTGAACGCCAATATTGAACCCCGAAAATCTGCCGGACGACGGCATGAGCGAGGAGCTGAGAAGAGATAAAGCTGACCTTCAAGCCTAGCAGCACGCGATGGCTCCCGGCCACTAGGCAGCAACCTGCCGTGCTGCGATGCATTACCCACCTTGTTAAATCTATTCCCCAGAGAACTACTGGAATTATTCAGCCGTTAGATGTGCTTGGTTTCCGGATATGGAAACAATTTGTTCGTTATTTTTATGACCTAATTCCCCACCTCTTCTACCCTCTCAAGGCGGACCGGGTTCGATTCCCGGTCAATGCATGTGAGATTTTCGATGTGAAATGTTATGTCCTGTGGTTCGGCTTCCACGTAAAATGGAGGTCCCGTGGCTCATGATCGCGAGATTATCGGTCACGTTAAACTACACGCTTCTTTCCTTCCTTCTACCCTCTCGATAAGAGTGTATTGTATGTCTACCCCTTATTATTCCCGTTTTCCAACGGGGTCGGGGATGAGATGCGATGGAAGTCTTTGTGGCGATGGTTTTTACGGCCGGATGCCCTTCCTGACGCCAACCTCATGAGAGGAGTTAATGAGAGATGAAATGAATGATGGTGAATGAAACTGGGCAAGGGTGTGGAAGGAAGCGGCCGTGGCCTGTCAGAAGGTACCGTCCCAGCATTTGCCTGGTGTTGAAAATGGGGAAACCACGGAAAACCATTTCAAGGACGGCCGACGGTGGGGCTCGAACCCAAGCGTCTACCGAGTCAGCAGAAAGCTTGGTCCCATGACCTAATGCTGCGCTTTAGCCAGCGTAGCCACTACTGTCGGTCCTCTCGATAAGAGTATAAAATGCAACATATTGAGTGATGTTTTGCACTTGGCCATACTGTAAATTAATAAAACAACCTTTTTTTTTAATCCTTGCAATAGTGAATGCTTACAAAAAAGTGGTCAATGCAAAGAGATTGCTTGCACCACGCGCACCTTGCAACACTTTCTTTTATCCTACACATATCGCAAGCATTTTGGATAGCATCATCCTTGCAAAAAATTGAACGGGGTTCACAAAGCAAGCAGGCTGTGTTTCAACATAACCAGATTTGTACCAACTATACTTCCACATGTTACGAAACCGCGGGGAAGATAGTTGGTTGTGGGTCAATGATTGGGTTTTTAAAATATTGTTGCGCAAATGAATGTTAATGTCGAAATTGTATAATACAATTAGGTCATAAAAATAACGAACAAATTGTTTCCATATCCGGAAACCAAGCACATCTAACGGCTAAATCATTCCAGTAGTTCTCTGGGGAATAGTTTTAACAATGATAGTTTTGTTGGCGGGTTTTGCTGCTAATATATTTGCTTCACTTTCTGCTGTCCACGAATCCAAGAGTAAAACACTGTCGTCTGGTACAGTTTGAAAATAAACATCTTGTAACCACTTTTGAAGTAACTTTTTAGTTAACTTTCCGGACGGAACGGCAATACAAATAAATGATCTGCTGTAAACAAAGTTCTTTTAACAATAGGGCCAAATTCACCGTCCTTTTCTTTTAACACAACTAACAGTTTAGGTAACAGTTCTCCATTGGCAGATATTACAGGCTGAATTGTATAGCTGTGTGTTAATAAGTTCAACGATTGCGCTTCTGCGAAAATTCTTTTGTCTCCCTTTACATGTAGCGTATGTCCTGCATGGAACCATCGCGTGCTGCTTGGATTGAAGGTCAGCTTTACCTCTCCCCACCTTCTCGCTCATGCCACCGCCCGGCAGGTTTTTGGCGTTCAAAACTGAAAGTGGCCCGTGCAGTTTTCACTACGTTATTGTACAACTTGTACAACATTGTACTACAAAGTAGCCGCTTGCTTTACGAACCCCGTTCAATTTTGTTTCAAGGATGATGCTATCCAAAATGCTTGCGTTATGTGTACAAAAGAAAGTGTTGCAAGGTGAGCGTGGTGCAAGCAATCTCTTTGTATTGACCATTTTCTTTTGTAAGCATTCACTATTGCAAGCATTACAAAGAGTAAAACAGAAAAAAAAAGGTTGTTTTATTTATTTACAGTATGGCCAAGTGCAAAACATCACATTATATTGCATTTTATACTCTTATCGAGAGGGTAGAAGAGTGAGGGGAACGTTTAAGGTGGGGAATGCATCGCAGCACGGCAGGTTGCTGCCTAGTGGCCGGGAGCCATCGCGTGCTGCTAGGCTTGAAGGTCATCTTTACCTCTTCTCACCTCCTCGCCGTCGTCCGGCAGATTTTCGGCGTTCAATATTGGCGTTCAAAATTGAAATCGGCCCATGCGGTTTTCACTACGTCATTGTACAACTTTGTAGGAATATTGTGTACTAAATTTCAAACAGATCAGAATTTTACACCGCGATCCGTTCCCTTGTTAGTTTTGCCTCAAGAGTGCGCCCCATTCCAGCCCTCAGACCAGAATTACACCTGCAGTGGAAGTGGCAAACCATGGAAAACCAAATCCCAGATTGTTGAGATGTCACCCTTCTTAGTTTTGCCTCGAGTGCGCCCCGTTCCAGCCCTCAGACCAGAATTACATTTCTAGAGAAATGGCGGATAAAGGATTCACCGTATCGTAGTGTGATCTTTGTTTTTGAGAATTAAAAAGAGGGGATTGAAGAAATTCAACAGGCGTTTGAGTTCTTTTGTTGTTTAAGTAACTTAATATTGGTTTAGAAGTCTGTTGACTGGGTGGCTCAGGGGTAACATTGCGGACCCAGGAATGAATTATGCATAGTCGAAGGAGTCTCACCTCAGACATGTATTTTTATTTCCTAATTATTCTTTCTGGCTATTGGTAATTCATTGTCTTAACATATTTTACTTTTATTATTCCCGTACAGTAAGGAATTCTCCACGATTTACATTGCCATTTATACTTTTAAATTACCGGTATTAAATAAAATATGGCCACAATCGCTTTCGCGATGAGACAATTGACGAATATAATTCATTTGATGGACTCAGACATCGTGGTCACTCAGCCACGTCTACTTTGGTGTGTGTGTAAAATTTTCTCTGATAACCTGTGTTATTGTGATGGCTGTACTGATGTGTGCATTTGTAATTCAAGTGGGGAATGGGGAATTGACGACCGAGGCTTTAAGTTACGAACCATCCCGGTATTTACCTGCAGTGGACGTGGCAAACCACGGAAAATCACATCCCACATTGTTGAGATAGGAATCTAACCTTGCTCTCTGAGTTTTGCCTCAAGAGTGCGCCCCGTTCCAGCCCTCAGTCCAGAAGTAAATTTCTTGGCAAACCAGGGATCGAACCTGGAATCCGGGGCGATAGCTCAGAATGTAGCCTTCAGATTGGGCTTCCCTGTGTTAATACGATTTTTGACAAGCACTGAACATATAGTCTAACTCTGAAACCCCCTCCATTACGGTGGCTGTCGAAGTGAGTCTATGCTCATTCCAGTAGTTGGCGAAGTATGCTCCCTTGCTTAATTTACTGTCATGGAAATGCAAAGGATTATACCTACATCAAGTGATGGAAATTGCTTATTTAGAGCAGTTTCGTACTGTTTATTCCAAAATGCAGGACGTTATCCTGAGCTGCGTTTGCAAGCAAATTGCAAAAATTGTTGCTGGCATGAATAATTATAAGGATTTTATTATTGGCGATCAGTATCATCGCATTCTCATCAGCAACAAACTTTAGAATGAAAGTATCTGAACTTCATTGTATACGTGAATATTATTGTTTATTGATTATTTGTTTAGAGTACATAACAATGAGTCTAACCACGCTGTTGATTTTGGCAATGGAAGTATTATTTGCCATTTAATATTTGGCGACTGCGTTGATGCAGGCCACTATAGTGTTATTGAATATGACGTTAATTTGGAGAGAAATGCTGCAATAAATATACCCATTTGACGAAAAAGAACATTAGCCACAAAAAAGTGGGAAATCGTAGAAAAATACGAAGCCACTTTCAAAATCTAATATAAAAATGCAATTTCACAAACAATTCCAGATATTATGCCGTACAGTGTATGGTCCTTGACGAACAAATGTAAACATTGTTCTGCACTGTATTTCTGTAGCGAGAAATGTACGCTTGGTTACTTTGACCTTTGGTGTTGAAATGGCAAAATTAATCTTACTAAATATAAAATATTTGACTGACTGCAACAATTTTTCACTGGAAATGATATATCAAGGAATTTAAGAGAGAATAATCGGCAGTAGAACAAATGCTATGTCCTTGGTTTCATTTGGTGCCAATGTCACTGTGCCACATGCATACGGTCCATATTGTTTTAAAATGTATGGAATTGCACAACATCGTATTCCTTCGTTAATGTGAAAAAGAAAATCCGCAGCCTGCTTCCAGTCTTCGACCGGGTCAGGAATGGAATGAATGAAGCCCCCATCTAGCGGCGAGGATATGGACTGTGCCGGCTGCCGAGGCCTGACGCACTCCTCTGGGGCGATGATTGAATGAATTACAGATGAAATGAAATGACAGTGGAGAGTGTTGCTGGAATGAAATTTTGACAGGGAAAACCGGAGTACCCGGAGAAAAACCTGTCTACCTCCGTTTTGTCCCGCACAGATCTCACATGGAGTGACCGGGATTTGAACCACGGACCCAGCGGTGAGAGGCCGGCGTGCTGCCGCCTAAGCCACGGAGGCTACTCTTCGTTAATGTATATTCCAAAATTACAAGCGACGGTTCCTGCGGCCAGTTGTATATATTAGACTCCTCAGAATTCTTGAATTCCTTGGAATTAAGTGATTTGCTTCCACATACTCCAAACGATTGACCCATAGATATGCTCCTTAGAAATCTGAAGTTTCCTAAGGGCATCTAAATGCTACCATATGAATTATATGAAATATGCATGAAAATGCTTGGATTTGGAAATAAGTGCAGTTAAAATTAGGCAGAGAGGTCTAATCCTTCGACTTGATTTAACACCACGGGATAAAACAATCATTTTCTTTTAAGAGGCAACATTTTCTGATTCGCTTGGCATACTTTATCACAATCAATAAAGCTCAAGGGGGAACTCTGGAACGTATAGGTCTCAATTTGCCTCATCAAGTTTTCAATCATGGCCAGCAGTATGTTGCAATGTCTAGAGTGCAATATTTTGACGCCCTTAAAGTTTCAACAGTGCCAAAAAATAATTGTACAAAGAACGTATATAATAAAATTCTTCAGTAAATATTTTCTTATTGGCCGTCATGTGTTGACGGGTTTCAACTAGTATATATTATTTCAGTAGTATACATCCCTCCTGCGGCGCTCACAAGCGACCGATCGTGACAATGAGCATTCAAATGAAAGAGAATAGACATTAGCAGTGACGAATTGCACCACAATTTCATAAATATCTATCATTCCATTAAAAAATGACTATAGAACAATTGTATGAAGTGTGCGATTTGCAAACTCCGTTGATGTAGGAAAATACGCTCCATAATTGCTGTCCACGGGCCGCTGTGACGCCTGTTTCATGTCATATTAACATTCTGAGGTCTTTCCTTTATCCTGTTATGTAAATAGTGTTCTATAATCATTTGGTTGAAATAAAAACATAACCTTTCTCCTTAAGTCTCTCATTATAAACCTATTGGGGAAAGTGTGGCTTATGAACATGCGAGATTTCTCGCAAGGGTCCGCTAGTTTTATTTATTTATTTATTTATTTATTTATTTATTTATTTTTAAGCTGATTGATTTCTCCGAGTTTCAAACTCCTCGCCTATGTCGTTAAAGAGATACACGCACCGTTAGGAATCCTTCAACCCCCACTTTTCACCCTTTTCACCACATAATATACACCGCATCGAAAAACCCTCAGACACGTGTCTTCTTATTTTTAATGATGAGTTTATATGCCGAGTATCACATCCCCCAATGAAACCAATCGGGAGATATTGCTATTCGATGAAATGCAGGTCTACACCCTTAACACCCCTTTAGAACCTGAATATCCAAAAATCCTTTCTTAGTGGGCGTTTGCGGCCTTTGAGGAAGCTGAATACCAAATTTCATTCCAATCCGTTCGGTGGTTTCTGAGATTTCGTGATGAGTGAGTGAGTGAGTGAGTGAGTGAGTGGTATTTGAGCTTTATATAGTAGATAGATAGGTACTGTGCCTTAAATCACGATTTCCTTGTTTTACAGACTGAGACACCAATCGAGTACGATGCTACCACCGATGCCATAGCTATCGCGGAACGGGAGGACCAGTACCAGGTGAATGCTCCCGCCAACATCACAGGATGGGGTCATCCCGCGCGCAAGGTACTGTACATACAAGGTTTCGGTTGTTGTTGGATAATTGGCTGATTTAATCAAACTATTACACGTTATTGGGCCAAATCAAAAGATTGATATACGAGGGGAATAGTCAAATAAATCCAACATACATCCAAGTACACGGCGCTGATAATCAAGCTTTCCTGAAGTCCGTATGTGAATTATCAACAAACAACTCGTGGGATGAGACTTACGGTAATTCCTCTCGTACCCACCAGAACATTCTTGATGTGCCACCATTGTGATCGTCGACTAGCCAATGCTTTAACTTCCATCCAGGTCTTCTCCACTTGAAGTGCTTCTTCCTCTACAGTCCTCCTCCATGTCTTCCTCTTCTCCACGCACCTTGCGGGCTCCATTTCAATGCTGTTCATTCTATAGATTCTCAAGGTATGGCCTAACCATCTCCAATTCCTTCTCTTAATTTCCGTAATTATTGGAAGATGGCTTATACTCCAGGGTTCTTCATTGGATATGATTTAGGGCAGCGGTTACCAACCTTTTTCGACTCGCGAACCCCTTCTACAACAATCTGAATTGGGTGAACCACTGACTTTTAAATATACAATGTACATGTAACTGTTCCGTAGTGGGTCGCGCTTTGTAGCGAAATCAAATGCATTCATAACGTTGTTACATAACTGTAAATCAGGCATTCGCGGTAAATATTAACTTATTGAGGATATAATGCGATAAATTCTCGATGTTACACATTTATAACAAGGGGCATTACAGGGTTAATTTATTTTTAAAATAATAACAACAATAATAATAATAATAATATGAGAAAGATCTTGGGCCCGGTCAAGGAACGAGGAGAGTATAGAAGACGACACAGCGATGAACTTTATCTACATGTGGAGAAAATAACGGACACCATTCGCAAAAGAAGACTCTCCTTTTATGGCCATTTAACACGAATGAACTCCGGAAGATTGTCCAATCGAATCTGTGCCTACTTTGTGGGAAAGAAAACCAAAGGGATCTGGTTTACGGAGGTGGAAAAAGACCTACAAGAACTGGGGATATCACATGAGGACAGCTTGGAACGTGACTCTTTGAAGAAGAAACTTGGGGAGATACAGAGTTTTCAGCCAAAACCTATATTGAAAACCGGCAAGAAGTGGACCGAAGAGCGAAAGGAAGCTCACCGAAGAAGAATCCGCGAATACTGGGCCAATGTGAAAGAACGAGGGAAAAGGCAGTTGAAATAACGTGGTCCATAGACGACCGAAACGATTATAAAAATAACAAGTAGTTCCGTGAAGAACTATACAGCCTATTTTCATATATCCTGCTCATGTTAATTGCCTCTATCAACATACAAATTTTCAGTTTAATTGCTGTAACAGAATCGTAGATATTGAGAACCGTCTAAATATTTCAGATGTTCGCCAGGTTGGATTTTTATTTTTGTACTATTACATTAAGATTATTGTGTACGTGTGATATTCAATCGCATGATTAGAACACAAGAAGTAAAAACGAGATTTTAAAATTACGCACAGCAGCCATCTTGTGGTTATGCAAACAATTGAAATAAATTAGATGCCAATGGATCAATATTTGTATAAGCATTTAAAATGCAACGTTTCACGGCACTCGAATAGTTAATTCGCGAGAAACGTCCATTTAAATATTTATACTTCGCGCGTCGCCGCCATGTTGGATTTGTGCTCACCAGGTTACTGAAAGTCCTATAGGTCAACATATGTTTATAGTCTCTATGAACATAAAAAAATCAGTTTGGTTGCTGTAAAAGATTCATAGATATTGAGAACCGCCTAAATATTTCGGAAGCTCGCCATTTAGGATTGTTATATGTATGGGCCATAGAGTTATGTACCATTCAAGGACAATTATTGCCTAGGTTCATTATTCAAACTTTCACTTCGATCGCATGATTACGACACAAGAAATAAAAACTTAATTTTAAAATTTCGCACAGTCGCCATCTTGAGGTTATGTAAACAATTGAATTAAATTAGATGGCAGTGCATTACAATCTGATAAATCATTTACTGTACCACATTTCACTGCGCTCGGAGAGTTAAATCACGAGAAAAGTCTATTAAAATATTTCAAATTCGCTTGGTCGCCATGTTCGTTTAGTACTTTACAGGTTTATGAAATATATATAGGTAAACTTGTATCAGTACCCTTTATCACCGTACAAAATTGCAGGGTGATATCTGTAATAGTTTCGGAGATATAGAATGTCAGTGAAATATTTCGCAAAGCCGCCATTTTGAGGTTATGTAAACAATTGAACTAAATTAGACTCCAGTGCATTACAATGTGTATAAACAATTGCTGTACCACGTTTCATTACGTTTGGATAGTTAAATCGCGAGAAAAGTCTCTTTAAAAGTCTCAACTTCGCTTGGCCGCCATGTTGGTTTTGTAGTCACCAGGTTTTTTAAAGTCTCATAGGTGAACTTCTAGTAGTGCCCTTTATCATCGTACACAATTTCAGGGTGATATCGGTAATAATTTCGGAGATATTGAATGCTAGTGAAATATTTCGCACAGCCGCCATGTTGGATTGGTGAGACGTAACAAAATTTGAAGGGCACGGTCGAGGTCGCCGGGAATAGCGCTATGAACTTACCGAGTTTCATTGAAATCGCTCCAGCCGTTTAGATTTTATTAGGGGGGAACACACACACATCACACACACACACACACACACACACACACACACACACACACGCACACACACACGGACAAAAGGTGATCTCATAAGCCTATTTTTTCAAAATTGAAAATAGGCTAAAAATAAAATAATATGACAATACCGCAGACATTAAGGAAACACTAATAGGCCTAACCTCGAAACCCGCCATTATGATGATCGCTTGACGATCGAAACTGGTCATCCAAGTGTATTTATTAATCTCATGTAATTTCTTTCAGGATTAGGGAATAACCCATCTCATTTGAGTACAATCGTGTTGATCGACTGAAAAGCACAACACTTTCGATTTGACAATAGTTGCTTTACATTGTTTCAGAAGGAAATGATAATCTCTCTATATATAAGAATGAAAGTTTGTCTGTTTTTTCTGAATTTCTACGAAAATTTGCGTTATTTACGCGTTTCAGACTGTTCTATGACGGATGCGCGCGAAAATATTTTTTTTGTCTGTCTGTCTGTCTGTCTGTTTGTCTGTCTGTCTGTATGTCTGTCTGTTTGTCTGTTTGTCTGTGGGCAAAGTTGTTGTTCCCTTATAACTCGATAACGGCTGGGTGGATCAACGTAAAATTTGGTACAGATATCCTTCAGAGGCACGGCACTAATCATTGATGTAACTCTTCTCTGTACCTCTCATAAAAGGGGGCCTACCCCCTTAAAATACTTGCTGAAATAGGCGTAGACGGGCGAGACAAAGCTCATTTTCAGCCCCTCAATGTGAGAAACGAAACTCGGGGGCCCTAACCACATTTTAAGGCCCTAAAACCAACATTTTTTGAGATATTTCCAGAAAACTAATTTCATTTAATACAATAACGAAAGAATGCAAGCCGGTTACCATGGCAACGGAATCTCACAGGTCCATCTATTGCTGTAAGTTGCAATACAATTCCATTTATTACATTACCGAGATAGTTTGCAAACGGCTATAAGGTTATAACGGATCCAAATTAAGCTGACATATTCATCAATACATATAATGCGCTTAAGGGGTCAAGGGGTACTCTAGAATGTTTTCACGCGATTTACACGTGCGGGTGTGGTACGGAAGGTCTATTAGGGCCTATATCCCTTCTCTATTATCTAAAAATTAATGTTTGTCTGTTTTTTTCTGCATTTCCACGGAAATTTGACATATTTGCCCGTTTCAGACTGTTTTGTGACGGATGCACGCAAAAATATGTTTTTGTCTGTCTGTCTATCTGTCTGTGGACAATTTTTGTGTCCTTATAACTCGAGAACGGCTGGGTGGATTAACGTAAAATTTGATACAGATATCCTTCAGATGCACGGCACCAATCATTGATGTAACTCTTCTCTGTACCTCTCATAAAAGGGGGCCTACCCCCTTAAAATACTTGCTGAAATAGGCGTAGACGGGCGAGACAAAGCTCATTTTCAGCCCCTCAATGTGAGAAACGAAACCCGAAAACCACATTTTAAGGCCCTAAAACCAACAGTTTTTGAGATATTTCCAGAAAACTAATTTCATTTAATACAATAACGAAAGAATGCAAGCCGGTTACCATGGCAACGGAATCTCACAGGTCCATCTATTGCTGTAAGTTGCAATACAATTCCATTTATTACATTACTGAGATAGTTTGCAAACGGCTATAAGGTTATAACGGAACCAAATTAAGCTGTAAAATTCATCAATGTCATATAATGCGCTTAAGGGGGTCAAGGGGTACTCTAGATTTTTTTCACGCGATTTACACGTTCGGGTGTGGTACGGAAGGTCTATTATATCCCTATCCCTATATTTTCATATTATTATTATTATTATTATTATTATTATTATTATTACCGGTATTATTATTATTATTATTATTATTATTATTATTATTATTATTATTATACTACGGCCTACAACGACGAGACAAAGCTTATTTTCGGCCCCTTGGTGTCAGAAACAAAACTCGGTGCCCCTAAATAGCAGAAAAGGGTCCCCGAAAAGTACATTTTAAGGCTCTAATACCATCAGTTTCTGAGATATTCCCAGAAAACTAATTTCATTTAATAAACTAATGAAGGAATGCAAGCCTGTAACCATGACAACAATATCTGAAAAGGTGACATACAACTTTCTATCTATTTCTGCAAGAGGTAAAGCCACTCCATTTATGAAATTTCTGTGAATGTTTGCAAATGGCTATTAGGTTATTACGGAATCAACTAAAACTGTAAAATTCATAAATGCGCTTAAGGGGGTCAAGGGGTACCCTAGATTTTTTCACACGACTTAAATGTGCGTTATGTCGTACAAAAGGTCTATTATATCTCCAAACTGAAACATTATTTTCAAAAATTCCTGAATTGAAATACGGTAGTTTTTTTATTTTCTTCTTTTAGCAATTTGGGCCATTGGAGTCTAAAAAACCTGAATTTTCATGCACCACAAGCCTTTATAATTTATTAAAGGGGTCTTCCTCTGGATGGGGACTTGATACAACAGTGAAGGTCAGTTTTATTTGACGTGTATTGCGTTTCGTCTACGAGGTTTTAATTTCTTTTTTCATGTCGGGAAGTACGCGTTAGGTAAATTTAGTTTCAGAGCATATTTTACCTAATCATTTTTCTTTGTCTAGAAACAGGTTCCAAGTCTCTAACCTTTGCAACAGTAGCTCAATTGATTACGCCTGGTTATTAATACCGATGACCGTTCGAAGAATGGGTACTTCTGCTAGTCTAATATAATGTGAAACTGAATTTTGATAGTGAATATTTTCCAATTTATAATTTATGTTTTGTCATATGATATTACATGATTGCACGCATATTTTGGGATTTGATAGTGAATGGATATCTGGGCTCTAGTTATGTATATACACCTAGTTATCCAGACTAATTTAATTGGGAAAAAGCGTGTTGACCGACTGAAAATTACAAATGTAGCCTATAGTTTGTACAGGCAACAGTAAAGATTTGGCTTCTTCATATTGCAGGATGAGGTAGGGGGAGTGCACACCTACCTCAAGTCACTTGAAGTAATCCTGGATAACGACGACACGTGCTTAGATGTGTACAGCGACGCCATGTACGACAGTGATTCCATGGTCTGCGTCTCAGGACACGAAGGATGCACGGTGAGTGAAGTATGATTATAGCCTGATAAATAAAGGAGACACTGCCCCATGGTGGAGTGAGTTCATGGCCATAGGATACCGTGTTCGATTCTCACAAGGATTTAAAACACCTGATATTGTCTGGTACGTGTATCCCGGTCTCGTTATGTCAAACAGGAACCTGTCGAAAATATACTGCTTTCGCCCAATTTATAGTTTACCTGCACAAACTTTAGAATTTCCTCGGGGTTAGAATATATGAATAATTCACCATTACTGCTGTCAATTTCATCAAAAAATCTAGTTATTTCAGACGAACTAGCACTAGCCTGTCTGCGCGCCGCCATTTTCACAGCCGACTAACGTAAACGACTACTCGTTTTTTATTTACCTGTAAAACTCCCTAAACAAAAATTAAAATTCATCAACAAGGCTGTGAATATTCTAGAAGCTTTATACAATAACCACAGATGGCAGCACAATACCTTCACGTACGTAAATAGTTACCGAGGAAACAGCTGCCGGTTATATCCCAACATACGACCAGAACACAAAACTACCATGTCAGGAAAGCCCGACAGTTGTCCACAAAGGGTTAATTAATAGTTTAGTTGTAGTGATGTTAACCTTTTCCCCATTTACTCCTCATAACTGAGATAGCTACGATTGCTAATGCGTTTGGGGACAAACTATCTCATTAATTCTGGAGGGGATCAAATCCTGGCTTTTACACTTCTACCTGCCATTTTATTGAAAATATATGAAATGGTGGACTCAGCTGGAATTTTATCTATATAAGTCGTGTTCGGAAAATGGGGATGGCGGGTGTTTAATAGTCAGCGGAGGAGTAAACTTCTATTACTACATCATCTCCTGATTTTTTCCCCGACCATCACCACCGGTATAGCTTGTCGCGGTGGGTGAGTGGTTAACGTGTCGGTCTACTAACTCCACGCGTACAGGTTCGCTCCTGGTCGTGGTGATTTTTTTGAAAGGCAGAAAAAATTACGATACCATGTCATACGATGTTGGCATGTCAAAGAACCCATTTGAATTCAGTAGGCCATGTTCATAATGGCAAAATTAAACTCGGGAGTTTCCACCAACACAAACTTCCTCATTTCTCTACTAGAAAGCGCTATAGAGTTCAAGGAGCTTAGATATCCAACCTCCTTGACTTACATAGTGCTTCAAGGAACAACAAAATTCGACATGCAAGCTACCCTTTGGGTGTCAGATAAAACTTGCACCCGGCATCCGAGGCCATGCGATATGAATGAATTAAAACCACCGGTATGTTTGTTAATTTGATTTTTTTGCCCCAGGATTTGGTCTCGTTCAGTTTTACCACTAATTTATCTCTGGACAGGGTAGATGAGTAAGTTCAAACCCACCAGGGTTTTATTCCGAAGTGAAATGTCTGGGCTTGTAGTTAGGGGGCAAGGATAGGTCCTGTGGCTCACGAAGAATTACAAACTTTCTTCTGTTACAGGGAAGCTCCCCGCTGATCCAGAACAACAGAGTGGTGGCATTTGACAGGAGTGCGACCGGCTGTTCGGAGATGAGCTTGCCAATGCTATTCGACTCAGTGGCACGATGGGCTCCGATCATACGAGCGGCGATAAGCCAGTAGCTTGCAAGACACGACTGTTGACGATGGACCGAAACTTGCACCCAACTGTGAATAAATATTAATGTTACTGAGTTCACTATGGAATGCAGCAGCAATGTAATACATGTAAACGAATGCTTGATAGATTTATAAAACTTGTACAGAATAAACAAATAACTTGCATAAGAATCCGTAGTGTTTTTACTTCTACTCGTAAGAGATCTGAACACCCACCAGGTTAACCGAGTTGACAAAGAGACACCTCTTAATACTATAGAGCAGGGGTTCCCAAACTTTTCAGACTGCGGACCCTCACGAAAATTTTAATATTTTCACGAACCCCTTGAGATTAGTAAACCATGTGTTGGACTGCAGAATATCACAATGACCTTATAATTCTTTTAAAAATGACTTCCCTTCAGAAAGTACTCAATAAATATTATTTATTGAAATAATATAATATTGATTATTTATCAAATATTAAAAATGTGTTATACTGTATTTATAGTCAAACGGATCAACTTATTTCAATGTATAAATGCATGATAACAATTAATTTTAAAAAAAATGCATTTCCCAACATAAAAATCGAGGGAAATTTACATTGTTCTGATCTTAATTTAAATTACCTCGCGGACCCCCTGACACCTTATCGGGGACCCCCTGGGGTCCGCGGACCTCACTTTGGGAACCACTGCTATAAAGGATACTTTGCTAATTCCGCAGTACTTGAAATTATACTTTTTCTGCAGATATAATCCAGTGCAAGAGACGAATTCATCTCACCAGTTGTGTTGAATCAGCTATTCAATTTCTCTTGGCTATGCATTTCAAAACGACAAACGCTACCATCTATAGTAGGAAAATCGGAATAACCTGTGTTGTACATTGTATGTATTTATAAGTACATAATTCTCATGTATTTTGGTGATACATTTATTAGGTAGTGGTTGTAATGAAGCAGATTTTTAGATTAATCATATTGCGGGGTTAGCAAGGTGTCACGGAATTATCCCTTGCACCTTTTTTTGTTTACTAGGCTACTAATTCCGCACTACTTAAAATATACTTTTTCTGAAAATATACCCCAGTGCGACGGGTGAAATTTTAAGAACCGAATTTATGTCACAATAATGTAGTAATTTAATTTCTGTTAACTTTTTCAAACCATTCCCCGTAATTTATCATGCTTACATCAATTCCTTAATATTGCGGATTTAGCCAAGTCTCCCCTAATGTTTTCAACCCAGCATTGGGGTTTTCATCAGCATGGGTCGCATTGCATCTTTTATGGAAACCAATTTAATAAATAAAACTCAGCACTAACAAGTAGTTCCGTGAAGAACTATACAGCCTATTTTCATATATCCTGCATTATGTTAATTGCCTCTATCAACATACAAAATTTCAGTTTGATTGCTGTAATAGATTCGTAGATATTGAGATTCGTCTAAATATTTAGGATGGTCGCCATGTTGGTTTTTATATACAGGCCTTAGAGTTATGTACTATTACATGAAAATTATTCTGGAGGTGAATTATTCAAACTTCAATTGCTTGATTAGGAGACAAGAAATAAAAACGAGATTTTAAAATTTCGCACAGGCTGCCATCTTGTGGTTATGAAAATTAAAATAAATTAGATGCCAGTGGATTAAAATTTGTACAAGCATTTACCGTACCAATTTTCACTGCGCTCGGATGGTTAAATCGCGAGAAACATCCATTTAAATATTTATATATCGCGTCACCGCCATGTTGGGTTTGTGCTCACCAGGTTATTGAAATTCATAACTACGCAACAACTACGAAGCTTAAGAATCTGACCAGTAGGAGCTCACTGTAGGAGAATATCTTAGAGGAGAAGTGTTGGTAAGACAGATAAATATGGAGGAAGCTTGTTCATTTCCACCTCGACTTGCTGAAATGGATAATAATAATAATAATAATAATAATAATAATAATAATCCATCTCCTGTATATGGATGACCTAAAGCTATATGCTGCCACCAGAGCAAAACTAGAGTTTCTGTTGAAGATAGTGGAAACCTTTTCGCAGGATGTGAAAATAGATTCGGGCTGGAGAAATGTAAAACGCTGAACGTTATGAAAGGCAAGCTGCAAGAAGGTGTATAATGAAACAGCTCAGGGCCAGCAGATTGCAACAATGCTCACTAGCGAAACCTACAAGTATCTGGGAATGAAGCAAGCCAGACACATAGAACACTCAGTAGTGAAACAAGATCTGACGAAGGAATTTGTCAGAAGAATTAAGCTTGTTTCTAACACCAGCCTCAACAGTAAAAACTTGGTTAAGGCAATCAACGCTTATGCTGTCCCTATCCTTAGTTACTCGTTTGGGGTCATCAAGTGGAGTAAAACTGACATTGCAAGTTTAGAACAGAAAATTCGAACATCACTGACCAAATCACGAAAACACCATCCCAACACATCTGTGGAACGAGTCATGTTACCGAGACATATGGGTGGGAGAGGAATTGTTGATATAAACAACCAAGTAGCTCGACAGATCTATGAGCTAAGAAAATACTTCTGTTCTGTATCGAACCATTCGATGCTGCACAAGGCTGTCACAGAAGCAGATGGTTCCACTCCACTACTCTTAAGTCAGCAAGAGACTCAAATTCAGGTGTGCAGTGTTTTGGATAGATTCAATGCCTGATTGTCCAAGCCATTACACGGAAGACATCCCAATGAAGTCATCCAAACTCACGTCGACAAGCTAGCGTCGAACTTTTGGTTGATTTCTGGGCAGATGTTTCCTGAAACAGAAGGCTTTATGATGGCTATTCAGGACCAGGTTGTCCCCACGAGGAACTACCTAAAGTTCATAATCGAGGATGCATCGGTGCATGATGACCATTGCAGATACGGTTGCCCAACATCTGAGACTGTTCAGCATATTATATCAGGTTGTCGCCATTTTGCAGGGACAGAATATAGGAAGAGACATGATTATGTTGCCAAGATAGTACATCAAGAATTGGCTATACAACTTCAACTGCTGAGCCAAGAGAAAGTGTCGTACTACAAATATGCTCCTGAAAGTGTACTGGAAAATGACAGCTTTACGTTGTACTGGGATCGTACTGTATTGACAGACCAATCAGCTGTGCACAACAGACCTTATTTGGTTCTTGTTGACAAATGCATGAAGCACACCACCTTCATAGATGTGGCGATCCCAAACAGTGACAACATGCTAACAAAGCATGTTGAAAAGCTGTCAAAATACACAGAGCTTTCAGAACTGATAAGGAAGCAATGGCACATGGCACAAGTCAGGACAGTTCCTATTATTATCTCCAGCACTGGTGTGATTCCCAACAACTTAAAGGAATCGTTCATGGCGTTGAAATTAGACCCAGCCCTTTTCAAACTGTTGCAGAAAACAGTCATACTTTCTACGTGTCGCGTAGTAAGGCTGTTCTTGGGTAATCAGGCCTGAAGCAGTGAGGGAAATATGAAGCTACTACTCAATGCAGTCACCGAGAATTTGCTCCTTGTGATATGTACGGTATCTGGGATTGTAAATGTTTTCTTCCCAGCAAGTGCTGAGAATGTGTAAGCGCATGCGCAAAATAAATAATAATAATAATAATAATAATAATAATAATAATGTTATTGCAGCCTCCGTGGCTTAGGCGGCAGCACGCCGGCCTCTCACCGCTGGGTCCTTGGTTCAAAACCCGGTCACTCCATGTGAGATCTGTGCTGGACAAAACGGAGGCAGACAGGTTTTTCTCCGGGTACTCCGGTTTTCCCTGTCACAAATTTCATTCCAGCAACACTCTCCACTATCATTTCATCTGTCATTCATTTAATCATTGCCCCAGAGGAGTGCGTCAGGCCTCGGAAGCCGGCACAGTTCATATCCTCGCCGCTAGATAGGGGCTTCATTCATTCCATTCCTGACCCGGTCGGAGACTGGAAGCAGGCTATGGATTTTCATTTCATTTCAAAAATAATGTTATTGGTTTTACGTCCCTTTTAACTACTACTCTGACTTTTAGTGACGCCGGGTTGCCGAAAGTTTGCCCTCAAGGGGATCTTTATCGTGCCAGTAAATCTACTGACACGGCTCCCTCGCATGCTCAAATGCCAACTGACTGCGCCAGGATTCGATCCTGAAACCTTGGGAACAGCAGGCGAGAACGTTACTGCTTTAGCCAGTCGCTGAAGTGAAGAAACGATTATGTTCATGATTTGATGAGTTATGTATTTCATCTTAACTCCCATCCTTGTGTAGTGTCTGCGGACCAAGCTCAGTTATACATTTCCTACAAAAGAAGTTCATTATGCATTTTCATCAGTAAATGATGCTCATACAAAATACATTATTATAAAATAGTCTCTAAAATGAGAATTGTCGGGAACTTTCAGTGTAATAGGGATGTACGTAGACCACTTGCCTTCCCTCATGATAATACAGTACAGTCCATTTTCAAGTTGTGTTGTTGTTGATTCATTTTAGGGGCTAGGGACATCTTGGTCGTCATCCCCATGTATTTGGGTGTATGATGAACTTGCCTGACAATCTGTTTTTCTATCATAACTGTAGTACTGTGTGTGTAGCTGTATTAGGGTCAGGGATGGAGTAGAAGCTCCGGCACTTGCTATATGGTACTAACCTCGCATCAGTATGAAGGGTGTATGGAAAACCCCCGGGAGAAATCCCCACTCAGGATATCCACTGTCAGTGCCGGGATTCGATCTTCGGACTTTCTGCAGCTCCTAATTGCGGTCATGGAGAACGATTTAACGCGCACAACTATACCGTGGGGTGGATTAAGGTACCATCTTGGCATTTGCCCGGAGAAAGCAAAGAGAGCCACTGTCAGTGCTGGGACTAAGATCTTTGAACTTCCATCTCCACCTTGCAGTCGTGGCATTTGACTTTAAAAGTGTTCAGAACCAGCCCGGAACACCTACCCCACCCAGGCGCGGATCCAGAGTTTGGCTTTGGCGGAGGGGGGGTCAGAGAATCGAAATTGTTTAGAAAAATGGTATCACTAAAAACGCAATCACAAAATAAACAAACGTACAAAACCAGACCAATTTTTTGCAAGCTACATGGATAGAAATTTGATGCGATTAGCGCACCAAAAATATTCGTACAAATTGCAACGGCGTGTTTTGCGACTTTTACATCGAGCTTCGAGAAAAGTATTAAGGTACGTTATAGTTCCGGCAAGTCGAGTTGGTACCGACAAAGGGAGAAAGTCACAGCTTATATTGCCAACCAAGCTTGCAGTTTGGACGTCGGCATAATTCTTTGGTGCGAAAAAAGCCCCAAATTCCTATCCGTGCGTTGCTGCACATTCATCGTGACATAACTATAAACATCGAATCGGTAATCACAAGGTTTGCTAAACAAAATAGACGAGTTGATTTTGTTATATAAATAATCGTTTTTATATAACAGGTATGAAGTTGTAAATATGTACAGTTGTAACAGAACATAATAATTGCAATAAAGATATTTTCAGTATTGAATAAAATGAAAAAAACTGTTTTTCAGTTAAAATTCGTTAAGTTTTATTTGTATGGTTATTGTGTTTTCGTTTTTATGAGTTTGCTAAAAAAAATTGGTCTCCGTTTTGGGGGGGTCATGACCCCCGTGCCCCCCCCCCCCCTGAATCCTGGCCTGACCCCACCACTGTCCCTAATACACCTACATACAGTACCACAGTCATGACAGGAGAACAGATTTTCAGACAAGTTCAACATGCAACCAAGTATCATCTCGCCTGACTAAAAAATCAACAGAGTACAGGAATTTGCAATCTGCCTTCCGTTTTCCGACAACTTTGCTTGTGAGGGCAAGCTTGACTGAACGGAGATTGCATAACTGTAGCAGTGTGTCGCTGGACATAAGGTTGCAATGTTAACAAGTCATCCAAAGGCCAATGGAACGGAACAAGAAACTAAAGCACAAAATTTACTGCACAGAACGTCATTCCTGGCAGTTTTGGCATGTCTATGGGGGGATGAAACATCATTCCTCGGCACTCAAAGAGTAAGGAATGGAATATTCTGGTACTACCCTACCAGGGAATTGTTACCGCTAGACGTAGAGCGTGGCTGTTGTGTATACATTACGTCAGCTCGCCTCGTTATGGCTGCCACGAGCGGTTGCGGAGCAAGAGGGGGAAGGCATGTAGCCTACAGTCTTACAATGAGAACACACCGCACAGCGCACGACCCAGCATGAATCATGCACACAAATGGCATGCGATGAGGTTCTCTGGCGACAACTGCACGTCTATCGCAGGCGAGGGGCTGGGCGGAGCGCATTAGTTCCAATTTCCGCCACCGGTAACAATTCGCTAGTACAGTAGTAGCTGTACGGGAAATTCAATACGAAACCTCTCATTTGACATATAATACTGAACACTGCCAGTGGATGTTTAGTGAGGTGGAAAGACGACAGGACACTTGTGGTCTGTACCCTGACATTCCTTGTGGGCTGTAGTGGAAACACGGCGTTGTGTTACAGACTATTTACAGTCCCAGTCAGCCACAGTACTAAGCCCAGGAACATAGGCACCGAGTGGGAGAGGAGAAAACCTCTTCAGATATTAGAAACCATTATTTCAGTGTTGCCTAGTAACAGGGGCTTATATAAGGGGGAGGGGGAGGGGTGCTGAGGGGGCTCCAGCCCCCCCCCCCGAAAGAAAAGCCAATAAAAATTAAGAAAGTGCTGCTTTGGTAAGAGCATAAAATAATTGTACATTTGGATGTACCCTAATCTTTTATCGGCTAAGTTATAAACAATAGACCATTAAAATTGAAATTATACTAACTCGTGGTGTAGTAGGTAGCATTCTTCGCTGCCGCCCCGGAGATCGGAATTCGATTCCCGGCTCTGCCAAGAAATTTTAATTCTAGTCTGAGGGCTGGAACGGGGTGCACTCAGCCTTGTGAGGTAAAGCTGTGAATTCCACAGTATGTTTTTTGAGAAATACATGTAAAAAAACTGTTTATCTTTCTGCTTAGTAAATTGACAAATATTTAGATATTTGCCAAACATACTCCATAGATCATAATAGAAAGTTCATTAAGTATAACATTTTATTTGTGTGTTGTGTTGTATTTTACAACTATTTTTGTATTTCCACTAATAATTGTAGACTATATAAACTTAGAATCTTATCTAAAATAATTACGCAAAGTTATATGCTCTAAGATATTGGTTGATATTTCTGGGTATTTTGCGGTGACAATCCCCTGAGAATACTCACAATTTTCCAGGATAGTCAGCCCCACCCCGATTTTTTTTCTATATACGCGCCTGCCTAGTAATCTATCATAGAATGCTTTTCAGTCGGTCAACAACACTATTGTGCCCAATTGTATTAGGTGAGGAGTACACATATTTGAACACCCTAAGCTGAAATGAAGTAAAAATGCGTGTTAATCCATACTAATATATAAAATGAGATGGGGTGTGTCTGTGTGTTACTCAATCATGCAAGAACCACTGGTCCGATTTGAATGAAATTTTGCATGGATGTAACTGATTTACCTGGTTAACATACAGGCTACGTTTGATTTTGATATTTTGCACTATTTAAAAATGACGACCATTTTAGTGACGTCACTACACCCTTTGGTCTCAAAATGTCATATTTCCATTTCAAATAAAAAGAGAGCGCTGAAAAAAAGCAAACTTCTGATGGCATATACGAGGTTTAAAATTTAATTTTCAATCCGAAAGGCCCTTATCACTTTTCGTGTATCTCCAACGGTTAGCGAGTAAAACCTAAATTTGTGCTATAAAACACGGTGAACGCCGGGCTATGTTAGGTGTCCGTACATGAACTGTTTTATTTATAGAGGTGGTTTGTGCCGCTTATTGTATGTGAGTATTTGGATCTTTACGCTGTTTCACAATGTTATAGTGCTTTCTACTTTGCACGGTATGTTTTCATCCTTTTAATCGATTTGTTTTTTAACTGAATATTTCTGTTGTCCAATATTTATCTGCTTTTTGTCGTTTTTTACCATGATCAGAAACACAATTTCACAGACTAATGTGTCGAAGTCTACCGACTGTCACATTAGTTGATTTAGTTTTCATAATTAATCTTACTGCAGAATTGGGCAAACTTATTTCAATAAAGTTGATATTTTGCCTTTCACGAACAATGAAACCCCGCACAAAACACGGCTATAAGCCTAGAAAAGTTGCCGAGTTTTAATTGCTTGGCCCTGAAATTCAATATACAATCATTTTGTTAGCCTTTATAGGGAGGTGAAAGACTGATTGAGCGTTTAGCTCTCGCAGTAAAGGAACGGAGATGTTCTAGATAAGAATGAGGTAGCGGGCAGTTTGCTACTCCTTTGGTGGTCCGAAAATGGACAACACACGCTCGCTGATGAGCCATCTCGGAGTTACTACGCGGAATCTCGCACAAGACACGGCATAAACATAGAAAATTTGCTGTGATTAAAACTGACTTTGTTACTAATACTTGGGATGATTAAAGTTTGTTTTGTTACTGTTACTCTTTATCATGACATAATACGTAGTTTCCGTAATATTACTTACTGCGGTTATGACAATTGTTACAAAGTTTGGTGTATTTTTAGCATACTGTTTATATGTTTATAGTATGAAGACGTTAAACGATAGGTGTTCAATATTTAAGAAAGGTTATTTAAATTTTACTACATAGAAGCTGATATTTATTTCCAATATATAAAGGTACTTTCCTACCTACAAAGCGGAGGCAGACAGGTTTTTCTCTGGGTACTCCGGTTTTCCTTGTCACAATTTCATTCCAGCAACACTCTCCACTATCATTTCATTTCATCTGTCATTCATTTAATCATTGCCCCAGGGGAGTGCGACAGGCTTCGGCACCCGGCACAGTTCATATCCTCACCGCTGGATGCGGGCTTCATTCATTCCATTCCCTGACCCAGTAGGTCGACTAGAAGCAGGCTGTGGATTTTCACTTCCTACCTGTGATTAATAATTGGGTGAGTGAAAATACATTTAGTCTACATAAATGCTTTGGCAGGGAATTAAACTCCGTCAGCCTTGGTGAGAAGCAAGCAGCGTGACTAAAGAACCAACACGGCCCCTTCTTAATAGTGCAATAATGATAATAATAATAATAATAATAATGTTGGTTGATCCTAGGATGTAGGGGCTCACTAAGAAACGGCTTTTGAAAATTCAATTTGTAAGTGATTTTTTCCGGCCCTTTGGCACTGAGCATGGACAGCCTTGGCGTATACTTGATTTGTTTTCTTTTTTGTTTAAGTTTTTTAATACTTTATGTGTTGCTTTTCGTGTACGAGTGTGTCAATATTAGTTTTATCTGAAGATGGAGAGCTTTGGTAAATATAGCTTCAGAGTGGATTTGTTACTAATCATCTAATTTTTGTCGTCAAATTTCGCCCTCACATAGAACCTGGTTCCTTTTGTTGTATGGTTGGTCATCTGGGTGATATCGTGTCTAATTAGAGTTAGTTTGTCTCACGGGCACAAGGTGTCTCTGCATTTGTATGAGTAGTTCTTATTTATGTGTGGGTGGACATACTGATTTTTAGATGGTATTTTTATATATTCTTTTTTGGTATTCGTTATTTCCCTAATCAAATGCATGTATGATTATAAAGCTGGGATTCTAAGCGTTTATCTGCGGACTACCATTATCCACTTGAAATGTCGCTGTTCGACAAAACACGCAAGGTTAATACAATAAAAGAAAAGAGAAAAAAGCACAAACCCCTTGATATAGAAGTATGAAATTTGGTTTATTTCCATGACGGAAACGCCCACTTAGAACGGAAATTTGGAAATTCACTCTTTTTTTAATATTCTTAATAATATAATATTTCGTGCTTTTATGATTACTTTTATAATTATTATGCTATCATGGGGTCGAGAACCAAACGTGATTTCGAGTCGAATTTTACACTCTTTGTGACACTTTACGTTAGGAAGATGCTGACATTTAAGCCAGTTTTACGGCAAATTCTATGGCTTTTCGTTGATACTTGCAATCGTGTTGCTGTTATGTATGATGTTGTTCTTGTTGCTGATTATTTATTTTGGGGCTTTGCGACATTATGGTCATGTAGCCCCGTTTACTTGGGTGTGTGGGGAATTTGCCTGATAACCTGTCGTATTGTAATGGCTGTATTAGTGTGTGCATTTGCAATTCAGATAAGGATTGGACGAGGCAGCCGTGGCCTTCATTTAGGATTTCGTATGTTTTGAAGTCACTATGACTCACCATCTTTCATCACCATTCTTGCAAATTCACAGTGATCCAATCACTATGGTGCAGCGGCTTTCAGACATCTCATACTCATTTGTGGATTAGGTAGAGGCATCAAGCAGAAGCCAATCAGTGCTAAGGGAGTGAAAACTGTGGCTGCGTTAGGGTCACAAAGTTAACACTGTACTTTTCTCGGCTAATAAAGTTCAGATGGCACATCTTGTGGTTCAGACTCCAAGTAAGAAAGATGTCCCGTTGTTTAAGACATCACATTAACGATCACATAAAATCACACGCTTTCATTCAGTGGTATGCTATAAGTGATCGTTGAGTTTATCGTTAGTGTTGACAAATGGAACAGTACATTAACGGGGCAAACTGTACATTTTAAAAATCTGCTCTGTTCGAAGACTTCGAAAATACGTATCGGGAAATTTCAGCTGAGGTGTTCTCTGTTGTAATACTAAAGAGTATATTCAGCTTTTGTTTATAGGATAGTCCTGGGTGTTAGTTATTGCACGTACGCGTCACTCATTGTTTAATTTCAGTCCTTCCATTTGGTTACTTCAAATTTAACTGGTATTTCAGTTTTGTTTCGTGTGTTGTCGATGTCGTTAAGCTGGCGTGCCTACTTGATTTAAAGTGTTCAAATTATTATTTAGTTTCGAAGACTCACTTGGTTCACTTTCTACTTCATCAATGTCACGGAAAGCAATCAAATCACAACTATTGAGCAGTTTTAATACTATTTATTTCGGTTCCGCTGGTTAAGTTATGGATTTAGTTGGTAACATGGAAATAACACAACTACATTACGAATGTTTGATTATATGAATGATTTAGGCCAGCAAATACTAAAAGCCGTTCGAAGAACGGGTACTTCAGCTAGTTAAGTGATAAATACTTCATGTAATATTTATTTGTGGTTAGGCTGTTCAAATTGTACTTCGCGACTAATATCATTCGACCCAATCGTGTTGACCGACAGGAAAGCATTAAATGATAGACTAGAACCCTTGTAATTCTAAGTTACAGCTCGTAGGGGAAACTGGTAAAAATGATTATTGTGGTTGATTCTGAACCACTTCCAGGTTGGCTAAGATGGGTATCGAACCCTCCTCTTCCTAGTTTTGACTCACGAGACTGAGTGTGCCCCGTTCCAGCCCCCACACCAGAATTGAATTTCTTGCCAGAGCGGAGAATCGAACCCGGATCTCAAGGGTGACAGCTAAGAATGTTAGACACTGCGCCACGTGGTGGTTCTTGGTAGCAAAGATGAGGACAATGGTGGATCGGCCAGCTCTAAAACCATGCTCCTGTTTTTGTAGGTCGCGGGTTCAAACCCGGCCGAATTCGTCGGATTTTTTTTAAGAACGTTAAAATCCCTCAGTATGCCTTCCTTAGGAAGGGAAGTAAAGCCAGCGGGCCCATGTCCTATATTTATGGCATGGAAAAGAACCTTCCACTAACTGTGTGAAGCTAAATTTGTAGGTTAGATTTGATTAACGCTCATTAAGTTCCAACGTTCACCGCCAGGTGCCAGTTGTGGTGGCATCTAGTAGCCAAGTTCACAGCTAGGTGTTGTTGACGGTAGCATTCGGTAGCAAAAGTAGGAACTACTTGAAATTGATCGTCTGCAGTTCTTACCTGAATTACAGATAGCACACACTAATACAGCCATCGCAATTAACACCGGTTATCAGACAGATTCTACACAAACCCAAAGTACACGGAGCTGCATGACCGCGTTGTCACAGCCCCTAAACTGAGGAACCACCCAACCATACTTTTCTGAAGTATAGATTAATATATTTTAAGATCATGGGAGAAAATTTGTATCCATCTATTGATTGAGCACATTTTTTAAATCTTCTTTCTTGAATAAAGGAATTATTATTCCTGTATTAAAATCATCAGGTGTGGCATTTTTCTACAAATGGTCCTTATGACTGTATATCAAAATGCGCAACAACTATTACTTCATTTTCATTACGAATGAATAGCTGACACAAAGAAAGTCCCAACAGACTAAACGTTGGATAGTTATGCGTCAGTTCCTTTTAATCTGGGTTGCCAAGTACTAACAACTTCATAACAATAACAACAATAATAATAATAATAATAATGTTATTAGTTTTCCGTCTCTTTTGACCACTACGGCTTTTAGAGACGCCCAAGTGCTGGATTTTTTCCCCAAAAGGGAAAATCTACTGACACGGCTCCCTCACATTTGCTCACTCTCAAATGCCAGGTGACTGCTCCAGGATTTAATCCTGCAACCTTGGTCACAGCAGGCGAGAACGTTACCTCTGAACCACGCAGCCAGTCTAACAACTTTCATGCTGACTTACGTACTATTGATATGAAGGAAGGAAGGAAGGAAGGAAGGAAGGAAGGAAGGATTTTTAAATTCAATTTAGGGACTTGGGACATCTTGGTCAGCAGCCCCGTGAAGTTGTGTGTACGTTGGGATGACTGTAATAGTATCTGTATTAGGGACAGGGATGGGGTAAGAGCCACGGGACTTGAAGTAAGGTACTATCCCGGAGGGAGTGTGGGGGAAAAAATGCGGAAAAACCACACTCAGGATAGCCACCGTCAGCGCCAGGATTTGAACCTATTATCTCCGTGGCTTAGGCGGCAGTACGCCGGCCTCTCACCGCTGGGTCCGTGGTTCAAATCCCGGTCACTCCATGTGAGATCTGTGCTGGACAAAACGGAGGCAGACAGGTTTTTCTCCGGGTACTCCGGTTTTCCCTGTCAAAATTTCATTCCAGCAACACTCTCCACTATCATTTCATTTCATATGTCATTCATTTAATCATTGCCCCAGAGGAGTGCGTCAGGCCTCGGCAGCCGGCACATTTCATATCCTCGCCGCTAGATGGGGGCTTCATTCATTCCCTTCCTGACCCGGTCGGAGACTGGAAGCAGGCTGTGGATTTTTTCATCTCCTGACTCGCTGCAGCTGCCAGCGCGGCCGTGGTGCACGATTTGACGAGCACGGCCATGGCACGAGACAGGAAGGAAGGAGGAAGGAAGGACAAGCATGCAATGAATGTGGAACTTTCTCTCTCTACAGCGGGTGTTGTACAAAAAGGACTGCAGCCTCCAATGGCCTCTAACCCACGATCTCTCCCCTGCCTTTTCTGTCTGCACAGTGGGAAGATAGTAGGCGTAGTAAGCGTGACTCACAAGTGAACACGATGCAACTGGTTTATCCTCAGCAACAAACTCGTCATTCAACAATACCACATATACATTAAATTATTATTATTATTATTGTCAGTCATGTGTACCAATCAACTCGCAAACCATGAGTGAACTCGAAAGGCACAGTACTTTCATCCCTGGCTTGACCATCACAAGTGAGGAATTTCTCTTAATTTCTTCATATTGAAGTACTGAGCACTGCAGTTTCTCTGACCTTCCTCTAACGATAACAGTTTAAATTAATTTTTAATTTTAATGTATTTATTAAAAACTATTGATATTACAGTAATGTGATATGTCTCACGAATTTGACGGCAAATCTAGTACAGATTATTATTATTATTATTTACAACATACTCGTATATACAGATTGTATTTCAATACAAGAGTGCATGCAAAATATATGTTTTTTCTCTTCAATTTTTTCTATATTTTTGTGGGAAAGGATTTTGGCAAGCGAATAAACCGAACACGTCTTTAAGAAATTTCAAGTATAAAAACTGTATTTACACATAAGATTACAACAGATGAGATTGCACAGAACTTAGCGTGACTTCACTCGACACAAAACTGACACACTGATCGTCCTCTTTTTCTCACAGCTTCCTCTCGGTTCTTCTACGCGGCGCCACTGGGTAGTGCCGAGACTGGCGGGAAACCCACGAACGGTTCATCATCTTCCGATTCCCACAATCGGCCATCCTGCAGATCATCCGCCTCGGATGATGAGTCGTCTTCAGCCCATGGTTTGAGGAACTCAGCACAAGTAGTTGTTCGATTGGGGCCTAAGTGATTCCCTTCACGACAGACGTCGTAAGCGTCATTTGGCTTGATTCTGGAGATTCTGTAAGGGCCAAGGTGCTTTTTATTCAATTTAAGGCCCGGTCCAAACTGGGTCCTCTTGATGGCGACGATTTCGCCAACTTGGTACTGGTGTGCAGGCTGTCGACGACGATCGAACGACACTCTGTTTTCTTGTTGCACTTTCTGGATTTGTGCCCTTGCTTCTTCACGGTGTCCATCTCTCCTGGTCTCAAACTCGTCTAGCATCTCTTCATTGATCAACTCAACTATTCTCAGGTCATTTTCACAGCGCATTTTAACTCCTGTCAAAAGTTCAAACGGCGTCTGCTTGATACTGCGGTTGCAAGTGGAATTCATGGCTCTCTGAGTGGCTCCGACGTGTTTGTACCAATCTCCTGGGTTTTCGATGGACAACTTAGCCAGCACAGAGATGATCGTGGAGTCCATCCTTTCTACCTGGCCATTGGCACGAGGGAGTCCGGTTGTGATTAGCGAATGGGTGATCTTGTTGGCAGTGCAGTACTCTTCGAATTCGTGTGAAATATAGGCGGCTCCACGGTCGGTGACGATCTGCGCTGGATTACCAAATACTCCTTTTTGCATGTCCAGCTTCGCCGTAGTTTCTTTCGTGGTCGTCGTTTTAGTGGGATACAGCCACACAAACTTTGTGAAGCTGTCCGTTACTGCGAGGATATGCTTGTATCCTTTTTTCGTTGAATCCAAGGGTCCGAGATGGTCAGTATGGTAAGTGTGAAACGGTGTGCTTTCTTTAAACAAGGGATGCAAGAGTCCTTCTTGTTTCCCAGCCTTGCGGTTGACCAGCAGACTCTTCACGCAGTTGGAGATGACATGGCCAACTATCTTCTTCAAATTGGGTATATACAATTCTCTCTTGATCTCTTCTTCTGTGCGCAGGGCAGCGTAGTGTCCTTTCTCATGAGCGGCTCTCACCACCTCGTTTTGCATTGGCCGTGGGGCGACAAGTAGATTCTGTGCATCACAGAACTTGAAGAGGATACCATCCTGCAGGGTGTAATCCTAGTATGGCTTCGACTTCAGGTGCTCCATGATCGCACACAGACCTTCATCAGCTTGCTGAGCTCGTTTCAGCCTGGCAACGAGTCCATAGACGAGACCGTAGAGGACCATGGGATGGCGACTCAAGGCATCGGCGTGAGGGATTCTCGCACCCGGTCTATGCTCGATCGAGTAATCAAACTCCTCTAACATCATGGCCCACCTTGCAACTCTCGGGGTGAGGTCCTTCTTGTCCATCGTCTTCTGGAAGGCAGAGCAGTCGGTTATGATCTTGTACTTTATTCCAAGCAGGTACACTCGGAGCTTTTTCAAGGCCGTCACCACAGCTAACACCTCGAGTTCGTAGCTGCTGTACCTTTCCTCCTGTGGCGTCGTCTTCTTGCTCAGGTATTGAACAGGATGCAGTTGACCATCGTTTGGGAAACGTTGCAGTAGCACTGCTCCATAACCATACTTGCTTGCATCAGTATGGACTTCCGTCTCGTAAGCCGGGTTATAGATGATGAGGACTGGATCTTCGGATAAGGCTTTTTTCAGACTCGTGAATGCAATCCTCTGTTCTTGCTCAAACTTGAATCCACCGGTTGACTTCAACAGATCACTGAGCGGCTTTGCAATCTTGGCAGAGTTTGGGATGTACTTCTGGAAATATCTGGAAAGGCCCAAAAAACTGTGGACGTCGGCCAGCGACTTGGGTTCTGGGTAATGTTGAACTGCGGCTGCTTTCCTAGGAGATGGTGAGACAGTTCCATCTTCTACAACGTGTCCTAGGAACTCAATTTTCTTTTTTAGGAACTGGCACTTCGAGAACTTAATATCCAGATCATGAGTTTCAGCTACCTCCATCACTTGCCCAAGCTTCTCTATGGCATCATTTTCATCTTTTGCTGAGATTACTACATCGTCCATGTACACTAGGACTGTGCCGGATTGAATTTGTTCTCTGATTACACAGTTGATAAAGCGTTGGAACACAGGAGGCGAGTTGCAGAAACCAAATGGAACTTTCAGGAACTCATATTGGCCTGAATGTGTCACAAAGGCCAAATACTTTCTGCTCTCTTCCTTGACTGCGACGTGAAAAAACCCATTTCGCAGATCCAGAGTACTGAATACTCGGGCATCACTCAGCTTGTCCAGGACGTCATCAATGAGTGGTAGTGGGTATCGATCTTTGACAGATTTTCTATTCACTGGACGGTAATCGACGCACACCCTCGAAGACCCATCTTTCTTCCACACAACTACCACTGGACTAGCATACTCAGACATACTGGGTCGGATGATGCCATCTTGGAGCCACTGCTGCACTTGCTTCTCTACAATCTCTTTCTCAGCAGGTGATAAGCTTCTTGGGTGACTGTGAATTGGTTCTTCTTGTTTCATTGTGATACACATCTCAACGCTGGTACTCTTCTCCTTGTGCGGCGAGTATTCATTGGCCATCTTTCTGATTCTCAAAACAGCCTCTTCCGATGCCTCTCCTATGTCCAATTCCTCGCCTGCTATCACGCTTCTGATATCTCCTTGGACATCTTGACACCGGTTTTACTGATGGTAGTTACGGCTTGGTCCAGCAAGTCGTTACCCACGATAGCTGGCAACTTGAGTACATCTCCAGAAACCTCATAGAAATCAGTCAAGTAAGTGTCGTCGTCAATCTGGACGTCGGATGGAAAATATCCTAGGGATGGCACCTCACTTTCACCGAAACCCTTAAGTACTATGGCGGTCGTCTTCAGCTCCAAATCCCCCATCTCTGCACAAATGTCTTCGCGGATCAGATTGATTGGGCAGCCCGTGTCCACCAATGCGTTGATCTTCTGGCTCTGGAGCAACAATTCCTTCATCTTCATATTCGACTTGGTTCCCAAAGCGACGTTCACTGTCTTCTTCTCTGCATTCTGCTCAGGATTTGGACACTTGGAAGCTATGTGTCCGAGTAAAACTTGGTTCGGGAGGGGGTGGGTGGAAAAAATTTTACAGTTATGTTAGGAGAAGAAAGGGAAATTCAAATAATTTGTCGATGATAATGTCCGGTGACGGTAAATTAATTACTGAGAAACAGGCCATTGCTAATGAATTAAATGTCTTTTACGGTAGTGTGTTCAATAAATCCAATAGCTGTGTGTTGGACCTTAACGACGAATCAGGGGCTCCCCTGTTCCAAATAAACCAGTCAGCAATTGTAAAGCTAATACAAAAACTGCGTTTCAATGTATCAATGGGTCCTGATAATATTGTTAGTGAAGTACTTAAATTAGGAGGTAGGGCCGTGGCACGATACTTGGAGGTGATATTTAATGTGTCCATAAACAATGCGCAAATCCCAGATGACTGGAAAAGAGCTACGGTAGTCCCAATATTTAAGGGAGGGAGCAGACTTGAATTGGGCAACTACAGGCCGGTTAGCCTTACGTCCATCGTTTGTAAGCAGATGGAGCATCTCATTTGCGACTACTTGAGGGAACAGTGGGAAACATTATCATGGTTTAATGATAGGCAGCATGGATTTCGGAAAGGTTACTCATGCGAGAGTCAGATGCTATCACTTTTTCAAGACATTAGTGAATCGTTAGACCATGGAGTTTCAGTCGACGCCGTGGTGATAGATTTTGCGAAGGCATTTGATGTCGTGCCGCATGACATGCTACTCCATAAATTAGCTTCGACGAAGATTGATAGAAGAGTAATTTTATGGATCCAAGAATTTTTGACGGGTCGTTCCCAGAAAGTGAAAGTTGAAGGCGTATTCTCGGATGAAATTACCGTAACGTCGGGTATCCCTCAGGGCAGCGTAATCGGAACTTTGTTGTTTTTGGCGTTTATAAATGACTTACCAAATGGAATTCGCAGTGACTGTCGATTGTTTGCGGATGATTGTGTAATATATCGAAAGATACACGACTCACAAGACAATGCAGTGCTGCAAGAGGACCTGAACCTGGTCTATAAGTGGGCGATTGTAAATAAAATGAAAATAAACACAAGAAAATGTAGTCTCTTAAAAATAGGGAAGGTGCGAAGGCAGGATTTTCAATATAACATTGGCTCGGAAATACTTGTAGAAGAAGATTCTTGCAAATATTTGGGCGTTCACGTAAGGAATGATATGAAATGGAGTAGTCATGTAGGATGTGTCGTTTCAAAAGCTTACAAATCCCTACACTTTGTAATGAGGGTATTAAAAGGAAGTAGTACCTCTGCTAAAGAATTAGGCTATTTGTCACTTGTAAGACCTATTCTGGAATATGCCTCGGCGGTTTGGGATCCATATCAAGTAGGGCTCATCAATGAGTTGGAAATGGTACAAAGAAAGGCCGCTAGATTTGTGCTCAGTGACTTTAATCCCAGGAGCAGTGTGAGCCGTATGTTAAAGAAACTTGGGTGGGAATCACTGGAGGCTAGGAGGATGAAATCTAGACTCTACGCTATGTACAACACGTATACAAATCAACCAGCATGGGGTGAGCTTAGCAAACGATTGGGAAAGCCCACTTACATGGGTAGGAGCGATCATCCTTTCAAAGTTAAGGGCCGATCACAGCGAACAAATTATGGTAAATATTCTTTTGTAAACCGTGCCATTGATAACTGGAACTCTCTACCTGCCGCAGTCTTAGAGCCTTTTCCCAAACATATAGGTGTGTTTAAGAAAAGACTGACTATTTGTGTAAATACTCCAGTTTAATTGGTGTATAATTGTTATTGAATTGTTATGTATAATTATGTATAGTTATGTATAATTATGTATGTGTTATGTATATCCAATTTGCCACCGGGGGACACACCCCCCATTGCAAATAAATGAATGAATGAATGAATGAATGAATGAAGCTGCTGCAATTGAAGCACTTTGGACCCTGACTCTTGTGCGGACATCCACTGGACTCATGACTGTTCTTCTGACCACAATTGTAACATCTCTTTACAGACGAGATCTGCTTCTGCCTGTTGTCTTCGCTTGGTGTATGTTTGTTTGTCGTCTTCTCATTTTTTGTCAACTTCTGGGAGTTTCGTGCGCAAGCTCTCTCATAGATCTTCAACTTGTCCTTGAATTCCTTGATGTCCCTTGCTCCATATAGAACCATCTTGGATCCAGTGTCGTCCTCGATGCCATCGATGACGTATTGTATCAACGATTTATCATCGATTGCCGACCTGCTGGCTATTTATCGCATCACCAGGAAATATTCCTGAAGAGTTTCAACTTTTGTTTTTCGTCGGTTGGTTAGCAGTCGATGAATCTCTGCTGCACTGGTATCATCTCGGAATTCTTTCTTCAGGGCTTTATTCAACTTGTGCCAGGATGTGATGCCATGTTCACTCTGCACGAACAACTTAGCCAGGCCTGACAGCGACTTTTTTTTACAAAAACATATTTTTGCATCTCGTCCCAGCCCATCAACGTTGCTGTTTCCTCAAAGTCCTCAATCCAACGTCGCACCGGATAGTTCTCGCTGCCGTCATTGGTTTTGACAGAGCCCTCTACATCTCGGAAAGTCAACGCAAACTTGTGTGCGACTCCCCGGTTTGCAGTGTGCCGCGAGAGCAGGAATTGATGAGATAGCCCCAGAATTAATTAAATATGGAGGAATGGAGGTGGTAAAGTATTTAACTAAAATGTTCCAGAGAATGTGGGAAGAGAACAAAATCCCTGAGGAATGGAGGAAGAACTTAATTATACCATTACACAAGAAGGAGAACGGCTAAGACTGTAATAACTACGAGGCCATATGTCTGTCATCTACAACCTACAAAGTCTACACTCGTGTGCTGGAGAGGAGATTGAGGAGGGCGGTAGAAGAAGATATGGAGGAGGAGCAGGCTGCTTTTAGGCCTCGGAGGCAGACACAGGATCGTATATATATATATACCATAAGAGCAATAATGGAAAAGAGCATATCCCAAAATCGGGACCTGTATTTAGCATTTCTCGATCTCAAAGCTGCATTTGACTCTGTACCAAGACAATACGTGTGGGAAGCACTGGCAGCGAAGAGGGTGCCAATGAAGCTGAGAAATGCTATGAAGAGCATATAATAGACTACCAATGGGAATAGTACGTGTAGATGGAGAAACATCTGAAGAATTTCCAATGTAGAAAGCAATTAAACAAGGGGATAGCCTTAGCCCTTTGCTTTTCAACATCTTGCTAGACGAAATAACTAAAATATGTAAGAGAAGAACATACAGAACAAAGCTTGGAATGTGGAGATTACGACCGGTTTATATGCAAGTACTGCTCTATGCAGATGATATAGTACTGGTAGCTGACACACCAGAAAGACATCAGCAAACAGTGGTGGAATGGTATGAAGAATTGAAAAGGAAGGGAATGATAGTGAATGAAGAGAAAAGTAAAGTAATGAGGGTCTCGAAACAGAATCAACAGGAAGAAGAGCTCAATATCCTCTGTAATGCAAAGCCTCTTGAGAAAGTAGAAACTTTTGAATATCTAGGAACCTTATTAAGTAATGATGGAAAAATTGAACCCGAGGTACTAAATAGAACTAAGAAAGCAGTATCGGCTTTTTATCAGATGACTACCTCAATAGTAGGGAAGAAGGAGATAAGTCTTAAGAAGAAAAAAAAAGCAGATGTATAATGCAATCATGGCAGCGATTACGTTGTATGGTATGGGGAGTTTGGCATTACAAGATAAACATCTAAGTAGAATTACTGCCAGAGAAATGAAGTTTCTGAGGAGTGCAGTAGGAAAGACAAGAAGAGATCGAGTTCGAAATGAGAGAATTAGAGAGGAATTAGGTCGAAAAGCAATGGGTGAAGTGATTGAGGAACGTCAGTTGAGATGGTACGGACATGTTACGAGAATGGAAGAGGAAAGAAAAGTAGAACAAATACATGAAATGCGAGTTGAGGGAGGAGCTGGACCCCGCATTACATGGGAGAAAAGGATTGAGAGATTGGGACAGAACAGGGGCAAACTGTTGTGGAAATGAGGAGAATGTGCAGAAATGGCTCAAACGAGGCTACCCCGACGCTTGAAGGCATAAGGGAATTGAAGAAGATGAAGAAGAAGAAGATAATAGACCTACTAATAATAATATCATTATTATAAAATACGATTATAAACAGTATTATTATTAGTATTATTAGATGTGATGTCTCATAAGTAATGTAGTTTTTTAAACAAAATGTTATCTGAAAAGTTTGAAGAATAGTTTAATTTCTTATCAGAAAAGTAGAAAACATCGTCCCTGAGGTTCGATTCCCGGCTCCTCAATTTAATTCTGCTCAGAGGGATGCAAAGAGGTACAATCAACCTCGTGAGGCAAAATTTATAAGAGGTGGGTTTAATTTCTACCTCAGCTATCCTGGAAGTGGCTTTCCGTGGTTTCCCCATTCTACTCCAGCCAAATGCCAGGAAAGTACCTAACTTAAGGACATGGCCACTTCCTACCCAAATCCGAACTCGATTACAAGTACATACACTAGTAGAAACATCACAATGACATAGGTTATCAGACAACTACTACACACACCCAAGTACGCGGTACTACATGGCCACGATGCTGCAAAGCCCTTAAAGAATTAGGGCTGGTACTTTTAATCGATTAATTTAAGTTAAAGAATAGTCGATTAATCGAAGCAGAAAAATCGAATAATTGCTAAAAATAACGAATAAATAATCTATTGAGCGTTTAATCGAATAATCGATTGGTCGGTTGATCGAATGATTTAATTAATGTTTTGTCGCCTAATCGATGTACTTCGCTCCTTTCACTACGCTCTCAAAGATGCAATACATCCATTTAACTAATTAAAATACATTGCATCACATATTTTAGCCTATTTTTATTTTATGAAAAAATAGGCTTATGAGATCACCTTTTGTCCGTGTGTGTGTGTGTCCCTAATAACTTCTAAACGGCTCGAGCGATTACAATGAAACTCGGTAGGATCATAGCACTATTCTGGACGACCCCGACCGTGCCCTTCAAATTTTATTGTGGCTCACCAATCCAACATGGCGGCTGTGCGAAATATTTCATCAGCATTCAGTATCTCCGAAACTATTACCGATATCGCCCTGAAATTGTGTACGGTGATAAAGGAAGTTCACCTATGGGGCTTTCAAAATCCTGGTGACTACAAAACCAACATGGCGGCCAAGCAAAGTTGAGACTTTTAAATAGACTTTTCTCGCGATTTAACTATCCAAACGTAATGAAACTTGGTACAGCAAATGTTTATACACATTGTAATGCACCGGGGTCTAATTTAGTTCAATTGTTTACATAACCTCAAAATGGCGGCTGTGCGAAATATTTCACTGACATTCTATATCACCGAAACTATTAAAGATATCACCCTGAAATTTTGTACGGTGATAAAGGGTACTGATACAAGTTTATCTATGTTTTTCATAAACCTGTAAAATACAAAACGAACATGGCGGCCAAGCGATTTTGAAACATTTCAATGGACTTTTCTCGTGATTTAATTCTCTGAGCACAGTGAAATGTGGTACAGTAAATGATTTTACATATTGCAATGCACTGGCATCTAATTTAGTTCAATTGTTTCCATAACCTCAAGATGGCGGCTGTGTGAAATTTTAAAATTAAGTTTTTATTTCTTGTGTCGAAATCATGCGATCGAAGTGAAAGTTGGAATAATGAACCTAGGCAATAATTGTCCTTGAATGGTACATAACTCTATGGCCTATACATGAACATATGTTCACCTATAGGATTTTCAGTAACCTGGTGAGCACAAATCCAACATGGCGGCGACGCGAATTATAAATATTTAAATGGACGTTTCTCGCGAATTAATTATCCGAGTGCAGTGAAACGTTGCACGTTAAATGCTTATACAAATGTTAATCCACTGGCATATAATTTATTTCAATTGTTTGCATAATCACAAGATGGCGGCTGTGCGAAATTTTAAAATCTCGTTTTTACTTCTTGTGTTCTAATCATGCGATTGAAGTTTGAATACCACACGTACACAATAATCTTAATGTAATAATACAAAAACAAAAATCCAACCTGGCGACCATCTGAAATATTTTTACGGTTCTCAATATCTACGAATCTATCACAACCTTCAAACTGAAATTTTGTATGTTGATAGAGGCAATTAACATGAGTAGGATACATGAAAATAGGCTGTATAGTTCTTCACTGAACTACTTGTTTATAAAGTACCTTCTTTGTGGAAACTAGGCTAAAACAAAGTAAAACAAAATGATTCCTGTCCTAAATTGTAAACATTGAACAAGAATTCAAAGTCTTTACTGTAAACTCTTCGTTTTCCTTTTTCGAAACCCTTCCCAATTTGATTGATATCTGTCCTTCCACTGCCACTGACTCTTATTTGGTATTTGTCAACATAAACAAGAAAGGACACATTATTTGGGCAAAATGTAACTGTTTCTATACATCATTCCGAAAATAAGCGTAACTCAACTAACCTCTAATTTAAACTTATTTTCTTAGCTCGTGTCTACAAAGCAATTAATCGATTCTTCGGTTGGCCGATTAATCTATTATTCTGTTAGTCGATTTATCGATTGAACGGTCTTCTGAAAGTGTAATTCGCTCCTTAAAATGCCCTGAAAGCAGAACCGACAGGTATGCCCACGATCCAGACAGTACCGTTGTGCTGGTCTATTCCTGACTCACTATGTGGGCCCATATTACACTGACCTCAACATTAACAGTTACCAAGAGGCGCACAATGAAACCGGATCCCCCTCCCTCCTCCAGAGCTCTGCGCGTGTACATAACATGTTATACGATTCACGTATATCTACAAATATCCGCCCCCGTGGATATTGCTACTATTTATATAATTTACTAGAAAACGGACAGCAGTAGCTACACTCGCTAGCAGCATAGTGACAAGCTATTTTCAGACTCAGTATACATAGGTTCGAGCCCCACCAACGGCAGTCCTTGAAATGGTTTTCCGTGGTTTCTTATTTTCAACTCCAGGCAAATGCTGATATGGGCCAAGCCTCTTCCCACCACATCCTTGCCCAGTTTCATTCATCTTCATTCATTCCATCTGTCATTAACTCCTCTCATGAGGTTGGCGTCATAAAGAGCATCCGGACGTAAAAGCCACCATCCACAAACACTTTCATCGCATGTCATCCCTGACCCCGTTGAAAAAAAAATATGGGACACAAGAAATAAATTGAACATTGATACATGATTTTACAAGAACTGTGTGAGGTCTGATCATCGTGATCATTTATCCCCGTGTACTTGGGTGTGTGTGGGAATTTGTCTGAATACCTGCGTTATTGTAATCACAATAAACCTTTAAGAAAAGATACCTCCTTCATTTCTGAGGAGATACGACAGAGTGAAAAGGATTGGTTGCTACCATTTTACAACAAGATTTACCAAATATGAAGATTATCAAGGGTAGAAGCAGATGACCTCGTAGTTCCTCCCCTTAAAACAACAATAACTAACTAACTATTATCAAGGGTAATGCCGGAAGCAATGAGTCATTCAATCACGAAAGCACGAGTGAAACAGAAGATGAAGAAAGGAAAATCTCTTTAAGCTTCTCGGCCACAAATCTACATGACCATAAAAACGCAAATAATAAGTAGGCCTATTTCGAATAAATAAAAACATATATTAAAATATTCCAGTTGTTGTTGTTGTTGTTTCATTTGAGTTTCTTGCGCTTCGTGTTCACCTATCCCCTTGTACTTGGGCGAGTGTGTAAATTTGTCTGTTAATCTGTGTTATTTTGATGGTTGTATAAGTGTGTGTGTTTGTAATTCAGGTGAAGATTGGGAAGGAGACAGCCATGGCCTTAAGTTAGGAACCCTCCCGGAATTTGCCTGGAATAGAAGTGGGAAACCACGGAAAACCACTTCCAAGATGGCTGAGGTGGGATTTGAACGCACCTCTTTAATGGACGCTGTACCCTTGAGTTGTTCTTGCATAAAAAGTGACCCTAATTATAATCATCGTATAGTCATAATTTGCACGGTAACGGTGGCGCAACGGTATCGTTTTCATCTGCTGTTACGAAGGTTGTGGGATTGAATACGAGCACAGTCAGTTGGCATTTAGTATATATGAATTGCAGCCAACGGCCATGGCAGGGTATTTTAATTGATCGCCCGTTGGTTCCCAGCAAGTTCAATTTTAGTAGTTACAACTTTAGCTACCAAATGCCACTGTCACTGACACCTAGCGGCGAACGTTAGAACTTGGTAGAGCGTTTATAACCTACAAATATGGCTTCACACTACCAATTGTAGTTGTAGGTTCTTTCACTTGCCATAAATCTATGACATGGGCCCACCCTCCGAAAGAAGGAATACTGAAGGAAATTAAGGCTCTTAAAAATCCAACGACTTTGGCCGGGTTTGAACCCGCGATCTTGGACATAGCAGTTCAGTATGCTACTGACTACGCCACCGAAGTATTTAAGGGTGCTTAAATGCAAAGGGGACGGAGATATACTGTCAAATTAAAGATCCCCTTGGGGGCAAAATTCCGGCACCCCGATGTCTCTATAAGCCAAGGTAGTTATAAGAGGCGTAAAATAATAATAATAGTTTATATTATGGTGCTGGGTGAAAAAGCCTGTGCCAGCCAGCGGATGTCTGCTCCATGTTTAGTTGGCCTGGTTGTCCACCCACTAGTGTTAATTGACTCGAGCACCTTTCACTGTCTTCTTATGGTCTGCTCTGTTCCATAGCACTATTGCCCCAAGCCAGCGACACCCAACGGTGACCTTTCCACAATCATGAATAAAATCGATTATATTTTTTTAAAGAGTGAGGAAGAGGAATTTAAGTTTGCATCTTCATTTCTAATACTTAACTATTTGTCAATAAATTGTACAAAAATAGCCATAATTTATTCATAACTTATTAAAATCGATGAATTGCAATTATACCCTTGTTCTGAACTGGAGTAGTGGTAGAGCGTCTGCGTCACAATCCCATGATTACGGCGTTGAAAGTAGGAGTTTTGGAGTGTGGAAAAAATCCACACATTATGAGTCGTAGGTTATCAGCTCGTAAAAGATCGCTCGTATCGCATTTGAAGACTAAAATACACAATTAATTCATTCTCAACCACAGGTCACCCAACTAAGTTCCAGTTTCGCTGTTAAAGAGCTGGGCCAATCTTCAGGTGAAATAAAGTCGAGGACATGACGCTGAAGCCACCCTAGAGTTGACCTTGCCTTGTAGGCTGGAGCAGAATCCTGCTGGAAAGTTCAGGGTTGGTTTTGAAACAATGTGCCACTTTAGTTCTTTACAACAGGCTCCAGGCTGCACTCTGGCACTAGTTTTAACTCCCTTTTCGCGAAAATGCAGCTGGGCGGCGCCAGAGTAACTCAACCCCCACCAAACCATCGCTGAGGAGGAATAATGGGCCCTCTGAACTTTTGGACCATTTTTACTAGTTTCCTGAGAGGTTGTTTCATAAATACTATCGTTTTGACGATTGAAAGACTCTTCAATGGTGAATATTTTCTCATCGGTGAAGAGGATTTTCCGATGACCGTTGTGGGCGTATCTCTGAAGGAGACGTCGATATTTTAGCACCCTCAGATTCTTTAGGCGTGCGTCAAGGTAATGTCCTGCACCTCGGCGATAGGCCCTTAGTCCAACGACTTCTGACAGAAGCCGGGACATTGACATTTTTGAAATGTTAATTTCACGGGCCATTATTGCCTGCTTCTGCACTGCATTTCTCCGAAGACGAGCCATCACTGGTTTTCGTGCTGACGGAGTCCTTTCTCTCGGACGATCCTTCACAGCCTCTGTTTCAGTGAATCGCTCAATAGTCCGGTACATAAACATACAGCTGTTTTTGAGCCTTTGCAGCATCTTGGAAATGTCACCTGTAGATTTTCCAACTTGATGTAACGCTATCACGGCAACTTAATTTTCGTAGTCATCCCATTCCATGTTTAAACCTGCAGCTCACGATGGTTCAAAGTTAAAGTGAGCACACTGGTGGTATTTTATCCGTCAAACCGGTTGCACAGCGTGCGTCAAAACTTTGTAACAATATTTATGGCTAGACTATACATCGCTCTTTTGTCGAAACGATAACTACCGTCATTTTTTACCAATCACTTTCAAATTTATACATAAAATGTAACCGGTCAAAATCTCTGTCGAGTTCGATATTTTGTTATACCAGTATACACGAATAATAGATGCCATTATCGAACTGTCCCTATCCGCATCTCACGTACTAGACAGTCAGCACTATCGCACGATTTGAGCAGAATATTGGACACACATTATCGGTTCTGTGTTTTGTTTTGAGAGAGGCAAAGACACTTTCAAGCTAGTTTGTTGAGGAACAAAGAGTTTCTTGCCCTGGACTAAGAACAAAAAGATGCTGGACAAACAAGTACCATTTGCTATCTTGTCGTCGAACAAAGGAGAGTGCACCAAAACACTCATTGGCATGCAAGAGCTCTGCTAGTTAAACGTTATGGAAGAGTTTCTTCACCTCGTTATGTGTACCCTCAGCAGTCTCCTTCCAGGGGCTCTCTGCCACCACCATCACTACTACTACTACTACTACTAAAAGGAAACAAGATTTAAGAACTCACATTTTTTAATTCCTAAAACAAATAATGAATTTGCAAAATATCATTAGCTTACATGGTGCCATTTCTATTTAACAAACTACCACATTCACTGCTGGTCTTTGAGAGTATGGCAAAAAAAATCACAGTCAGTCTGAAAGACTAGACGTTGTATCATTTCAAATGACGCATGCTACAAATGCTACACATGTTAGAAAGGCTCAGGAGGGCTTCTCGCTTTGCTCGAAGCCCCAGGACTCTTTCAACAGACTGCATTACCCATTAACTTAGGCTTCCCGCGCGGGCACCTCTTTAGGGGTCACGGGAAGAAATGTGTTTCTTGTACTTGTATTAGAGATGTGTTTGGTTGAATAAAGCGTAAATTGTGTACTTTTTGATAGCGGTTTTATGGCCCATCATACCAGGCAAGCCGGCGGAAACCTTTGCCTCCCTGTCAGAAGGATCATTTGGCCGAAAATTTGAATTAGTGTAAGGATGTAGTATGAGTGTCCAGATTTAGACAATAACCTACTCCATGAAGGGGTCATGACTATGCCTTATATGTTTGTTTAATGAATAGTGTATCTAAAATAAGGGAAGAATACTGATTTACAGATTTGTGGAGTGAGTTTCTGATTTTTAAATAGAGTTTATGAAATTTATGGTAAAGGTGAAGGAGAGGTGAACATGATTAGACAATAGCCTACTCCATGAAGGAGTCATGACTATGCCTTCTGTGTATGTTTAAAGTATAGAGTAACTGAAATGAGGGAAGTTTACTGAATTTGGAGTTTGTAGAATGTAATTTTCGATTTTAATTTGGGTTTTCGTGAAGCTTGTTGCGGGGTTGTTGTTTCTCTGAAAAGGAGTGTTTTTGCCCCAGGCAGGCCTTTGTTCGATCTGGCTAGACTAGTGTAACGGTAGAGAGTTGGGAGATGAGTTGTAGAACCTGGGAGCGAGCAGTGGCGGGCTGAACATTAGGGGGGGGGGGGGGGGGCTATTTTGAGTGAGAGTAGGGATGGAATATTGGGACTGGTTCGATGCTTTGCTCTGACATCCTGCACACCTCTTGGTGAGGCACCCTGTATTCTTATTTTTATGTGGCATCTTGTATATCTCTTTAGAAGTCACCCTGTATTCTTGTGTTCGCTTCGCCTGTATTTTGCTCTGACATCCTGCACACCTCTTTAGGAGGCGCCCTGTATTCTTATATGGCATCTTGTATATTTCTTTAGAAGTCACCCTGTATTCTTGTGTTCGCTTCGCTCAAAGCCAAAGGTCGCTCGACGCCAGACCTCTTTCAACAGACTCCAATAATCATTAGCGTCTGCTTCTCGCTCCCCGCGTGAGCATGACGTCACGTTCCCGCGCAGCTGCATGACGTCACTTCCCGCGTGGCTGCATGACGTCACGTCCGTCTCCGTGTCCGTGTCCGTAACGCATAACGATGGACCCCAACCATAACGACGAAGTCGACAAGATCATTTGAAATTATAAAACAAAAAAGGTATAAAAATTGAATATTAAATAACCCCTTAAACTAAGTGGACAACTGCTTGTATATGTAAAGTGGACAACTGCTTGTATATGCAATAGACTCCTATTCATAGACTGTGGAGAAATTAATTGAACATGATAGTAACATTTGTATTTTAAGTTTTTAAATAGTAACGACATAACTGTTGTATTAATGTAGGAAGAAGAAATATTACAATTTACTACAATTGCTTTGTTATATTAATTGTAATAATTTTAACCATTTTTTTAGCGTATGGCTTTTAGTGCCGGGAGTGTCTGAGGACATGTTCGGCTCGCCAGTTTTGTAGCTGCTTCGAGACGGACACCCGATGGGTGAGCTACAAGTACCGTTGGGGAGGGAGGTTGGAATGGAAGGACGAGGAGTTGGAAGGTAGCGGCTGTGGCCTATAGTTAGGGACCAACGAGCTAGAGAAAGGTATATAGAGAGGCAAGGAGCCGCGTAGCAGCGCTCTGGACGGAGGCAACCTGAGTTAAGGCGGCCATGATTCAGAACGTCGTCTGACAAGAGCTTGTTGCGATTATTCGGGCTGTACAGGAACATGCGTAGAATGAAATTTATTTAAAAATACATAGACCATGCCGTCAGTGTGTTCGTCATTCAATTGTACGAATAGAAGTAATAAGACAACAGGAGTGTCGTTAAGTTTGTGTGATATTTACATTTCAGATTCCCGCTGCAGAAGCAGGAACTAACATTTCCACTCTATATACCTTTCTATAGCTCGTTGGTGATGATGATCATGATAATTGTTGTTTTAAGGGGCCTAACATCTAGGTTATCGGCCCCTAATGGTTTGGGTGATCGTGAAGATGAAAATGAAATGTAAACTATAACCATGACGAATGAAAGAGAAAGTGAGAAGACTCATCAAGTTCAAGCGCGCCCCGCCAGGCAGCGTTGGAGGGGGCAAGTTCCACGCTGCCGGTGTCAGCTCAGCTGGTCTTAGGGATGCTGCTAAGGGAAACGAATGACTTTGTAACTAATACTCTTTTAAAAAGTAATTAGCGATTACAATTAAAATAGCACGGCAAGGCACAATGGAAAATATAATTCACGGAAATAAGAACTACGGTATTCATTACATGTTACGAAAAGCACAGATTCCTGGAGTATACAGACACAGATTAAAAAAAACATAATCTCCAGCATATTAAAACAAGCACTCATAAACTATTTAAAGTAACACTCTACTTACCAATTCATTTTGTCGGCTACTGGACTTTCGAAAGCTTGCGTGAAGACTTGGCGGATGTTCGAGATTGCAAATCTCGGCGGATTTCCTTCGTTCTGAAGAAAAATCGGCACTTTATATAATGATAAACAAGTCTGGGGATAACATCCATGACATGCTGAAGACAACAGCCAGCTCCTGAAGGATCAACTGAAATTGTTTCTATGGAATCGATGCAATCAAAAAATATTTCGCTCCACATCGATTTTGAGGTTAATTTTCCGGTAATTACTTTCTCGGCCTGGAAAAGAATGTCACATACACTTCTCGAAGGACGTGTTAGGAACACTTCATTGTTCATTGAGCCGTAGTCCTTTATTTCGGAAAGAACTGAAAATTTATTTAGATTATTGTCACGTAGAGAATGAGTACAAGGCGAACACTTAATAAATTTAGAAGAGTGCTTAACAACATAGCCAGCCAAATGGTACACTCAACACTTATCAATCGAAGAGTTTCGAACTGCGCTGTCAAATTCAGGTACAGAGCTTTCCCTGTCTTCGATATTTACTGCATTTCGAACCACAATTTTTTCCTTAATGGAAGTTTCCACTGATTCCTTCACTGTCTTGTTATGCACTTCCACATTTCGGGCTAATATACGCATCTGATTAACATACGAGGTCAATATCTGCTCCCGTTTAGGTTCACAATTTCCACCAACATTTAAAGCCTGTTTTATAGGGACGTATATACATTGAAGTAGATGCAAATGAAGGAAATCTATTGTCGATGGATGATCATCTGAACTGAAAGACCGCATAATTCCGAAGTGCCGTTCCAAGGGATCTTGGGTGAGCTTTCCTGTCAACACATACTTATAACCTTTCTCCCAAAGCCATTCACACATCTCCAAAGTACTCTGTAGGGTTACTACTAGTGATTCCAAGGTTCTATTGGAGGCAAAGGTGTTATTGGTAGATCTCACGGTCTGAAGAAAATTAACCATAGCTGTATGAGAAGGTGAACCTTTACGAAGAGCCTGAGACGGAATGAATGCATTGAGTGCATCAGCAACAACATTTATATCACTGGTAAATGTCTCAGTGTCCTACCTTGTAATCCTGCCAGTCCCATTTCTCGATAAAATTTAATACCTTTGGCAACACTGTCACTGAAAAGTTGGAATGCAAGCCTAGAGTTCATTCTCTGGAAAGATGATGGGTCTAAATGAGCAACTGCCAGCTTGGGGCATGCTCTAAGCCCAGCATACCCTGAGAGATCTTCTTTGAACAGTTCCCTATAAAAATTGAAATTAATAACTTTGTCTTTATAGAGAAGTTCTACTTTATCATGAAAGTGGTTTCTTATGCATTTCAATACATGAACGAAGTCAGAGAAAGCCCAGATCTTTCTCGTAACATCTGCAGGATTAAGGATGTGAGGTTGTAGAGAGCTTGTCTTGCCACTAACTCCTAACGATCTCCAGGCCTTTTTATTTGTCTGACTACCATCACAAGTAAAGCCAACCACCCTCGCCCCAGCCTCTTCTAACTGCAAAATCACCTGTATTAAAATTTTTGCGAGAATGTCCCCTGGAGTAGCATTTCTGCTTGCATAAACAGCAACTACCCAATTATGCATGAATGGTACGAACATAAACACTAGAGCGTGATTTGCAAGTACGTTCTTCTGGAGGTCAGGTGTGTGTTCACCTAAATCAACTAATCCGTCTACTTTATGAGAAAAACTATTAAACTGGATTTCTTCTCTTAGCTTCACTTCATCGAAAATTACAACACCGTAACGTGAATTAGCATTCTTTTCTTCCTTAAAATAGTCTGAAATAGCATTTATACTATGCGTATTAACTCCATAAGGGCACTTAGGTCCTTTACAAAGTTTTCTCAAGTGACTTTCTGAGGGCAGAGGCAAGAGATTATGTCGCCGACAATGACGAAATCCTTTCGGTGATTTTATTCTCAACAATAAACTCTCTAAAATGAATTCATTGCTGTACCTCATACCATTGGGAGATTTTACCTGGCATTTCTTGAGCGTAGTGTCTATTATCATCTTTTCCTTCTTGCTAAGGTGTTTGTTATCTTTGTAATTAAATGCCTGTAAATGTCGAACCTGCTTCTCCAGCAAATTAATTCTCGATTTTGCTGAGTAGAGGTAGGATCTAACGCGAATTAAATTACGGTTAGCATTCTTTAGGCGCCTTTTGAGCAATATTATAGTCTTTTCAGCATCGGTAAGTACATTAGAATGACCCAAATTCTTATCATCATTAGACTGACCTTTTAATGCCTCATTCGTTGCTTCACTCCCATCTTCAATCTTCTTTCTTCTCCTCCTGGTGGTATCGAGATTCTTTTTCCTGTTAGGAGCTTTACGGGACTTATTCTCACTTGACAAGTACATCGGTAAATTAGGGAAAATATGAGGCACTGCTCCAGGACGTAACTTCCACCTCATACGAGAGATTTTCACTTCTTCACCATTCACTATAAAATTATCTGATTTTACTATCAAATCATCAGAGAAATGAATTTGACAAATTCTACTACTACTACGCGTTAACTTCGTATCCTTTCGTGGAATAGCTCTGGCCCATTTTTCAAATTGATTTGTATCCTTCGGTGGTGAAAAAAATCGTATATCGTCAACTACTCGACCATACCCTGACTTACAGCCAGGTACAAAACAATAAGGCATGTTGAACTATTATATGAACCAAGCCACACAAGAAATATGTTTGAAATACACAAAACACAAAACGCTGATGTACACAAGACACAATGAACTGAATTTAAGAACTGAAAGCAAAGAAAATTCAATTTAATTCACACAAATATCTCACACAGTAACTTCTCGCGCACTTTGTATGACCCGGCTCGACGGAAACACAGCACGTGTTGGATATAATCGCTTGCAGTGCTTGTAGCGGCGGGACCAGAAACTACCGTGCTAAAATGGCGGAGTCCTCACACTAGGTCCTTCTATTCGCCATGCTATAACTAAAACTAACTACTAACTTATAGACTATACAAGAAGAAGAAACTGAAAATAAAAGGAGAATAAGGCAAATAAAGGACAGGAGGAAAAGAAATGCCCTCAACCCTCGAAGAATAAGGATTGAGGGACTTGGAAGGAAGGAGAGACATGAAAGGCAGATAGAAAAGTGAAAGAGGAGAGGGTCTGCCCCAGAGGTATTGGATAAAAGTGGGAAAACTGGACCCAGCTCAGGAATCCCTCGGGGTCGCCAACTCACGAACTCACCAGCCGTGAGCCCCTGAGGGTGTAGCAATATCCAGGGTGCACCAGAAGTGGTGGGGCTACATAGCCTACATTCTGCCTCCTTGAGGGCCTTGAGTAGAAGGAGGAGATAACAGGAAAAGAAAAAGAAGGCTGACCCCTCGCAGAAGGAGGGTATCAGAAGAGATGAGACAAGGGCCAATTAAGGCGGGAAAGGAAGAGACTCCCTAGGCCTGGGATACCCTAATACCGTCGGGGTCGGAAGAGAAAAAGAGTTGACCAAGGGAGGTCGACAGGAAAGAAGACGGAGAGGAGCCCGGCACAAGTAAGTGGAAGCAATGCCGGACTCAGCTGGGGCCCCATGGTCGCCAACCCACGTCCCACTAGATGTGAGCCCCTGGGGGGGGGGTTAGCTCGTTGGTAACGACGCCTAATTCTCAAGAGGCTGCTCACGCCGTGCCTCCAATAGGGTCTTGTGCACAAGGCAGGAGATACAATGAAAATATCAGGTCTGATCCCTCGAAAAATGAGGGTATCAGGAAAGATGAGACAAGGGCCAAATAAGACATGAATTTGAAAGACTCTCCAGGTCTCGGATACCGTTAGTGCCTGAAGAGAACAAGAGGTGACTAAGGAAGGTTGACGGGTGGATTTGCAAGCAATACCAGTCTCAGCTGAGGTCCCGTGGTCGCCAACGCCAATCCACGTCCCACAAGTTGTGAGCCCCTGGGCGGGGTATGCATATGAACGATATGTATGTAGAAAATTTTGTTCAATACATTGCAGGAAGTGTCGTTCGCAAAGTGTCTAAAAAATTAACTTGTATTGAATGCCTAGAAGTGCTTTTATCGGGTCAAGATGTTCAGAAAGAAGGACTGATTAAAGAGAAAGACGTGAAAGATGGCCTTTTGAATCCATCAAATGTTGTAGTGAAATTATGTAAAACAGCTGAGATTGTCATCAGGAATAATGACAGTATGTGGCGAAAGAACACGAAGAATCTCATGCTGAAGTTGCAGACAGATTTCTATGCTATGCTACCGGGTTATCTGTTTCAGAAATCTGACCATCTTTTTACAGCTACTGAACCTGGGGAAAAGTCTCACTATGCTTCACTCATCGAGCGAATTGTGAAACAGTATTATAAATGCAGGCTTCACCACTTCTGCAGAAATACAGCTCAACGTAAGAGAGGTCAACAGGTGCGTCAGTTGTACACAAAAATTATTCTTTTTAAAGGACAATGAAATCATGCAATGTACTGTGCATAAGCAACGTAGCGTATTGTCTTGTAAGAGGATGTGTTAGTTTTCGTTCAATGTACAAATTAAATTATCAGGTCTTGCGTAGGCCCAATCTTATATTACGCCTCGTTAGTCACGCCTCTCCCTCACTGACTCCCACCCTCTTGAAAGTGTATATCATGGCGGCTGCCAGTTCAACCTGCTTCCAAAATGGCGGCGCCATTTCCACTCTATATACCTTTCTCTAGCTCGTTGTTAGGGACCAACCCCGGCATTTGCCTGGAAGGAAGATGGGAAACCACAGAAGACCATCTTCAAGGTTGCCGGCGGGGGGGATTCGAACCTCCTCGCCTCCCGGATGTGAGCGACTGCCAGCAGTCATGCCGTAACGACCACGGCTATCTCACCCGGTATTTTAACCATAATTAATTGTAATGAGGTGATTGAATATTTTTGTGAATTATTATTAGCGGCACTGCATAAAATAATTGGAGATTGGATTGTATATGTGTAAATGTAATTGTTTTTGTTAACATACATATTGTAATTATAATTGGCACCTGCCGAAAGCGTGAGCTTGGCAGGACCAAAAAATGGAAAATTTGGCTTAAATGAACAAACTATAAAACTGTAAACTGTAAACTAATAATAATAATATTAATAATTTCATTTGAGTTTGTTTTGCATTTCAGCGTCCAGTGTAGACTGAAAGCCTCTGTGTGCCATTTCCACCAGAGACGTAGGCAACCCAATTAGATACCTTGATTATGACATGGGATCACTCTAATATCCAGAGATTTGCGTGCGGTACGGTTGTCAGTTCATTTCCGCTGCTGTTCCTGCCATAGTATGTAGGCTCACACTTGCCATCATGTGGATTTGAGATCCCGTACCAGACTAAATGGAATGTTTTCAAGTCTTGGCAGGGTCAGACGTCGAAACCCGGAACTCAGTGACTAATAACGTTTGTGCGTTTACAATTGGATAAATCAATTAGGGAAGCCACGATCGGTCTCCATGTTTTCCGACCAGAGGACCAGGACCAGGATTACTAGCATACAATAGTCGTCTGTGGACCCGGAGAGAAGTGAAAATTGTAGAAATCTATGGTACATCCGTTGTTAAGTGTATAAACATGTAAGATTTGTAGAACAGACTGTAGAGTACACAGTATCTCCTCTTAAAGTGAATATCTTTGAATCGTTGGAGTTAAAATATGATCGCCTTTGCGACTAGAACCCGAATAACCGGCGTTATGATCAGCTGCGTTTCCCATGAGTTCCGATAATGGTCTCAATTGTCAATGCATATGTTCTAATATTGACGATAATAATGGTAATAATAATAATAATAATAATAATAATAATAATAATAATAATAATAATAATAATAATAATAATATGAAGCCACTACAATTTGGCACTGGATTCGCTGTCAGAAAAAACATTATAAACTCAGTGCTTAACTTTTCCTCGCCTTCTGAAAGAATTTCAACACTATTCGTTAAATCAGGAAACAAAGCTTATACGCTTATTAATGCGCATGGACCCACCAACAACTACAATCGTAAAGATCCACAAAAGGTGGAAGACTTCTGGGAACTGCTGGAAGAAACTACAGCCATCATTCCAAATCATCACATAAAAATCCTCTTGGGAGATTTTAATGCCCAAATTGGTAGAGAAAGGAAATTCAGGACCATTGTAGGACTATATCCAGCACACAATAGAACTAATAAAAATGGAGAAAGATTACTTGATTTTTGCAAAACTTTTGATCTCAAACTAATGTCAACACATTTCCTGGCACTTCCACACAAGAAAAAGACCTGGAGATCCCCTAATTTTCACTTAGGAGAATTTCAAATAGATCATGTGGCTATTTCCAAAAAGAATCAAAAATAAATTATGAATGTCAAAGTCAAGAAAGGAGTCATTGACTCTGACCACCATCTATCGTTAATCAAGGTAAAATTTCAACCAAACAGGTCCAAACCAAAAATAACAAAAAATCTGCGCGTCGATCCAGAATTTCTTAAACAGAACGCCAGTATTTTCCAAGAAAGTATCCCTACTCACGATTCTTCTGGCTGGTTAGAACTCAAAGATATACTTTCGAAAGCTTCTCAAAACATTGGCACACCGCCCAGGAAACGCAAGCATAGGTGGTGGAACGAAACCTGTGACAAGGCTATAAACTTCAGAATTAAAGCCTGGCAGAATTGGAATTCTCACAAAACGGAACAAAATTGGCACGAATTCACCAAAGTACAGAAACAAACCTCTAAAATCATCAGATCTGAAAAAAGCAAGTACGATCACTACAGATTGGCTGAAATTGAACAAGATTTTACTAAAAACAATACACGAAACTTCTACAAAATATTCAGAGAAGAATTATCAAATTATCAGGCACCCAGTCTTTGCTTCAAACGCCCGGATGGGACATTGGAAACAAATAATCAAGAAAATTGCAAACTTCTAGCAGATTATTTCAAGGATCTTTTAAACTGTGAATCCCCTAAAGAACAACTCATCTTTGAAAAAAAAAACATCCAACCAAGATTCAGAATCCCCAACATTGGAAGAAATTATAGAAATAATCCATGGACTCAAAAATAATAAAGCCCCAGGGGAAGATGGTATAATTGCCGAAATGCTGAAGATAGGTGGTGAGAACGTAGCCCGGAAAATCCACTCAATTCTTGAGAACATCTGAATCACCGAAGAAATACCTGAGGATTGGAAACGTGCGCTAATCCATCCACTGCACAAGAAAGGGGATAAAACCAACATCAATAATTATAGAGGAATTTCCTTGATACCAGTTATTTATAAAATTTTCTCCAAAGCCCTGCTCACTAGACCTGAGAAACAAACAGACCGTCTGATTGGAGAATACCAGGCAGGTTTCCGAAAAGGAAGATCATGTACGGAACAAATTCTTAATCTCAAAACTATCCTACAAATGCGCAAAACCAGACAGACAGTCATTACCTTTGTAGATTTCAGAAAAGCATATGACTCTATAGATCGTCAAACACTTTTCAATACTCTAGAAGAATTTCAAGTGGATAGAAAAACAAGAAAATTAATCAAACATTAACTGGCACTACTTCAAAAGTTAAATTCTTCGGCGAAATATCTGAGCCTTTTGCAATTAACACTGGGGTCCGCCAAGGAGACGGATTATCTCCGTTACTGTTCAACCTCGTACTTGAGAAGATAATCAGGACCTGGGGAAAGGAAACTAAGGGAATAACCCTTGGCAGACTACTCAAAGATAGAATTCATGTACATTGTTTGGCCTTTGCTGATGACATAGCAATCCTTTCTAATAACAGGCAAGAAGCAATTCATTCCATTGAGAAATTACGTGAAATTGCCATCAAAACGGGACTTCAAATTTCTTATGAGAAAACTCAGTACATGGAAGGAGCCTCACGATACTTAGACGGACAACCTATGAGAACTAAATTCGGCAAAATCTTTCAAGTGAACGAATTCAAATATCTGGGAGAAATTATTCAGCCCTCTGGTTTAAACCGTGAAGCAAATAAAGAGAGAATTTCCAAATTACAGAAAGCTTACAGAATCACTTTGAATAGGTATAACAAAAAATCAATATCTCGGAAAGCAAAACTTAGACATTATAATACAGTAATCAAACCGGAGGCGTTATATGCATCAGAAACCTTAATCATTGGTGACAAATCTTTAACCAAAGAGATTGAAAAACAAGAAAGGAAAATTTTACGAAAAATTTTTGGCCCAGTTTTTATAGAGGGAATCTGGAGGAAAAAGTCATCCCAGGAAATATATCGCCAATGTGAAAAAAAAGTCTCATACTTTTCGGAAAAGACGATTGAAATTTTACGGGCACATTATCAGAATGAACAATGGCAGATTGACTAAAAGAATTCTCAACTTGGCCCTCTCACTAAAATCCAAGAACAGCTGGCTACGTGAAATTGAAACAGATCTCCAGGAAATCAACATTTCAGACAATATTATACAGGACAGATGCAACTTCAGAACCCTAATCGACAATCACCAATTTGAAGACAAACCCAACACCAGGGCCACCATAACTTGGACAGAAGACCGAAGAAAGGCGCTCAGCGAGAGGATGAAGAGATTTTGGAAGGAAAAGAAGGCCAACACATCAGCTAAACAGGTTCAACCGTGCTCCTGAGTCGGGCATAACGATGCAATAATAATAATAATAATAATAATAATAATAATAAACCAGTACCGCTATATGCATCTGAATGCCTTATCCTATCCGAGAAATGTTTGCTCGCGAAGTTAGAGAGAAAAGAAAGAAAGATCCTACACATCATACTTGGCCCAGACTACAAAAATGGCATCTACATCAGAAAATCCAGGCAAGAAATTTACCCGAGGATAGGGAAGATCACAGACACAATGCGAAAAAGCAGAGTTTGCTTCTACGGTCATATGCGACGGATGATCGATTCCCGATGGACGAAACGTATCTTCAGTATATTCGACTCAAAACCAAAAACGACAATGCCATGGTATGTTAACGTCCAGACAGATCTGAAAGAAATGGGGATACGAGCAGAAGATGCACAAGACCGAAATCTTTATAGAGCAGCCATCAAGACGTTGGGGACTTTCCGGGACGAAAAACGGACAACTGGTGCGAAATGGACAGAGGAACGTCGTGCTAAACACAGTGAGCTCATGAAGGCAATGTGGATCAAGCAAAAAATTAGCAAATGCCAGAATGTAAAATGAGGCTTATCGTGGTCCCTAGTTGGCCGATTAGCGAAATTGAATGAATGAATGAATAATAATAATAATAATAATAATAATACCTTACCTACTGTGTTGTGGGGATCTTTTGAGTTGAAAGCATTTGGATGATCTGTTCTACAAGTTCGACGTTCCGTTTTGCGCTGCCACCTAACAGAGAAACTGGAATCTTGTTGGGCGATCAGTGGCTGAGATTCAATTAAATGTATTCCTAAATACCAAATGTGACATGAGAGGTGTTTTACGAGCAAGAAATATAATAACAATTGTAATAAAAGAAAATATGATACAATTCCAAAGAAGACGGAACCATGTGATGTGAAGTTATCAAAAATAAAATCCACTCAAAAACCTGAGGTGAGACGAGTTCTATCCACACATTGTGCGCCTAATAGTTCTTAGTGTTTTTTGTAACTCAATATGAATTTGAAGAAAGGAAGGAAACTTTTAGTTTTCCGTGACCATTAATCATGCGATCATGAGCCACGGAACCTCCTTTTTACGTGGAATCCGAACCACAGGATATGGCATTTCACTTCGAAAATCTCACATGCATTGACCAGGAATCGAACCTGGTCCACCTCGGTGAGAGGCCAACAGTTTGACCACTGCGCCACCACACCCCCAAAATATCAATTAAGAGAAACCAAATTTCTGAGTACGTTGATCGTATCGGGCAGAATGTGTACTGTTTGTACATGTTCCAGAAGTACTGCAAACTATGTTGGCAATACTAAGGATCAAATGCGATATTGCCTGGCAGGTAGACTATGCGCAACACACAAGTGTTAAAGAAGTTGCTTTCTGCTCATTCCAACATCCTTCGGAAAACAGAATCCTTCAAAACAACCGCAGGAGCATTCTCAATTGCAGATTCTTTCAGGCCCCACGTACAGAAATGAAGCCTTTAGTTTTCGGTGACTGTTAATCTCGCGATCATGAGCCACGGGACATCCATTTTTACGTGGAATCCGAACCACATGACGTGATATTTCACTTCGAAAATCTCACTTGTATTGACCAAGTCGTTTCCGTACTGTGGTTCCGTATCTCACATTGATCCATTTGCCTTCCTCAATGATCCCTGAAAATTTGTAACGTCATCACGGATACACCCTGTAGGTTACGTAAAAGTTATTTCCTTCATTATTCTTTTCAGAGGTACACGTCTTTCGTTTAGAGTATTTACAATATTTGGTAGCAAGAGACAGTACTTAAGCTTGAAAGTATTATTGTGATGAACAGATTCGCATAAGCATGGGGCGTCATGGTGCAGTGGATAAGCTGCTTGCCTCACACCAAGGATGATCGGGTTCGATTCTTGGTCAATACAAGTGAGATTTTCGAAGTGAAATATCACGTCATGTGGTTCGGATTCCACGTAAAAATGGATGTCCCGTGGCTCATGATCGCGAGATTAACAGTCACCGAAAACTAAAGGCTTCATTTCTCATACTGTAATTATCCGTTTCTTATTTATTCTGTTCTATTCCATTTTATTCTATTCTGTTCTACCATACAGTAGCCTATATACAAGGTGTATCCGAGATGATGTTACAAACTTTCATGGATGATGGAGGAAGTCAAATGGACGCATTCGAGATAAGGACTCATCGTCCGGCATCGATCGAGTCAACAGTTATTAAAAATCGCAGTTGTTTAACGTTCGTCCTCAATTCAGACGCCGGGGTGGCGGAATATCGTCCCACAGGCGATCTTTAACGTGCCAAAAACCAACGACATGGGGTTGTCACATGTAAACACCCATAAACTCCACCAACAGCAGTTGGGTTTGACCCCGCTAACTTGGGATTAGTAGACCAACGCCCTATCCACTTCGTGACCAGCTCATTCACCTGATCTCACCTCACTGGATTTCTTCTCGTGAGGCCATGTGAAAAGTCTTGTGTATGAGACACCTGTCGAGATGGTAGAGGATCTCCTGGCAAGAATTCTCGTTGCCTGCGGCACTGTTTAAACTACACCTGGAATATTCGAATGGGTACGACAGAATTTGTGCGATGATTCTATGCCTGCATTGACGCAGGAGGACGTCATTTTGAACAGTTGTTGTAAATGTAGCAGCATTTGAAACGTGTGCAGGTAAACGATATTAATTGAGTAGCATTTTGCTTATAACTTGTGACTCGGTCGTTTCCGTACTGTGGTTCCGTATCTCACATTGATCCATTTGCCTTCCTCAATGATCCCTGAAAATGTGTAACGTCATCACGGATACACCCTGTACAAAACGCTGAGGTGAATGTTTCACAAAACTCAAGCTCTTAAACCAGAGGGAGTTAGAAGGTGCAATTTGTGCCAAAATATTCCAAATCATCTCAATATTATAGGAAAAAACTAGCATTTCTTGAAAAGTCAACGGAAATATATTTATGTGTTTAAAAATGCGTTTGTAAAAATAAACAAGACGATAACCCCTGCCAGAACTGTGTTGCGTTAAACGAGCATAACAGATGCTCACAAGGAATCAATAGAGTATTCAAAAGAAAGAGAATTACCCGCAGCAGTAACGAATTGAACTCTGAATTTATAAACATTGACAATATGTTTAAAAATGCGTTTAAACAAATAAACAAGAAGCCGGGCGAGTAGCTTATGCTCTTACGAGGTTTCTCGCGCAAGGTTAAGGGCTCTTTCGTAATGAACGTTCTTGGGCATCATTTCTTGTTCTTCTTGAAAGATATGATCGTCTTACATCAATTCATCAGCCAGTTGGTATCTCTTGGTGATCGCAGACTATTTTACATTTGTCTTTTGGTGCAGGATAGAACAATATGCAACTTTATATATTTCTCAGACCGATTTATGGCCGCGATCATATGGAGGCTACTGAGAAATGGGTAGTGCTGAATAATGACATTAGGTGCTCAGCTAATACCTGTGAATGCTTTTCGTAATATCAGTGCTGGTGCATTCACTCAGCGAGGAAAGCATTAACAAACTACCTCACTCTTCACCTTAGGCTACCTAGTACGCCTCATTATAGCACAGCACCTACTGCGATAATTTTCAGAATCCAACCACCTCATATATAATTTGACATCCAGATAAAGTTATAAAATCCTAACTTGGGATATTATTGTTCCAAAATAACTCTTGTACTCAGCCTTTAAGAATTTTCCACAATTTTAGAAAAAAATATCAATGTGGTACGCCCCTACTTCCCCTCCTATCCCCTCTCAGAACATCGTATACACCATGAGCTTTATTGTGACTAGTAGTGTGTAAAATAATTGTTAAATGATAAGGATAATTAGAATAACGTTATTGGTTTTACGTCCCTTTTAACTATTGTGGCTTTTAGAGACGCCGGGTGCCAGAAATTTGCCCCGAAGTGGATCTTTAAAATCTACTGACACGCTCTCTCACATTTGCGCATCCTCAATTTCCAGCTGACTGCGCAAGGATTCGATCCTGCAACCTTGGGAACAGCAAGCGAGAACGTTGCCGTTGAGCCACGCAGCCAGTCGACTGATATGGGGCCTTCAAAGCTCAGTGTACAAAGGTTTATATTTTTCATGACCACACTGGTGACCAAGTAGTTCCTCAGTTTGTATTGCACATTTATAGTAAAATACACGTTCTGTTGTTGTTGTTGTTGTTGTTTCAATTGAGAGTCTTTCACATCATGATCATTCAACCCCGTGCACGTGGTTGGGTGAGGGCTTTATGACCACTATGTCGCAAATCCTCTAAAGAATAAACATTAGTGTGTGTATTTGTAATTTATGTGAGGGTAGGGAAGGTAGCAGCTGTGGTCTTAAGCTAGAAATCATCCCGGCATTTGCCTGGAGTATTTGTGGGAAATTACAAAAAAAAAAAAACTTCCAGGATGGCTGAGGTGGGAATCGAACCCACTTCTTCTCAGTTTTTAAACGCGAGGCTGAGTGCTGCTCGTTCCATCCCTCAGAACAGAATTAAATTCTTGGCCGAGTCGAGAATCAAACCCGGACCACCGGGGCAACAGCCAAGATTACAGTACTCCAACCCGTGACCATTCCATTGTGATTACACCAGCATAAACAGTTTCCACAGATATACCGTTGCAATGAGCATTTAAGTATCTGATTGATAAGCTCAGTTGGTGGAGCAGAGAAGCCCCAGTCTGAAGGTCGTGGCTTTGAATCCTCCTTTCGACAGACTCTCTAATGTTCTACCTTCCCGTCTGCATTGCTTGTACTCTTAATACAACACAAGCTGAAAAGCCTCTTTGGTCATTAATGAGGCCATCATAAATAGATTGTCGAAAACTGTTGAGTAAGACTTGAAAATGATACCGTGGTCGTGATTTGAAAATGAATCGCCTGCATTCTATGAAGACATATTGGACTATTACACTACTATGGCCTTTGTAGGAAGGAAGGAAGGAAGGAAGGAAGGCAGGAAGGAATTAAGGAAGTAAGGAAGGGAGGAAGGAAGGAAGGAAGGGAGGGAGGAGGGAATTAAGGAAGTAAGGAATTAAGGAAGGAACTAAGGAAGAAAGGAAGCAAGCTTGTAGTTTTACATGACCGTTGAGTTATGAGTCACGGGACCTCTATTCAGTTCGGTCCTGAGCAGTACGTTTGGCGTCTTGATATCTTCACAACCCTGCATTATCAAAATGCCTTAAAATATTTATGTATGATAGGAATGTTAATTTCTGAAAATTGAGCATCTCTTATTCATGTTCTATTCAACTCGTCACTGGAAAAGTTAATTTCTTTAGTGATTTATTCATTATATTGTATTGTACTGTATATAGTGGCTCGTTGTGGTATTTTGAACTCTTTTCAGTGCTGGAGATAAGATAATGGACAATGGTGGCAGCTTTGTTATAAATCAGGGCAAGCTCTAGCACACTAATAACCCCATTTTGCTATCTTAACATTTTAACTTTTATGCTTATTGTCTGAACATGGTTACAATGTTTCGATATTGAGTTACGAGTTTGAAATTACTACTCTATTTTTTGTAGGTCATAAATCAAACTCTATATAGTAGACTACATCATAATGCAAATCTATTTAATTGACAGGTTTGAAGGACCAATTGAATAGGCTATGCGAAAATTGGCTGTGTCAGATCTTCACAGAATTACCGTTTGAGATTGTAGATCGTCCAACGCTTTACAACATTGAACAGGGTGTAACACATTCATACAGCTCAGTAAGTTGGGTTGCCTATAGTGACAGGAACTTACGAAAGGCAAATCTGCAGTCTAAACCCTGATGTGCCGGCAACTTCTCTGCTCTAGATGCATAGCAAGACGATATACATTACTAGTGAAAGGTGCAGATTCAGTCACTCGAGGCTTTCATCTATAGACCTGATTTGATTCCCGGTCAATGCATGTGAGATTTTCGAAGTGAAATGCCATTTCCTGTGGTTCGGATTTTCCACAAAAAGGAGGCCCCGTGGCTCATGACTGCATAATTACGGTCACGTAAAACTAATAACTTCCTTCGTCTTTAGAATTCATCGTCCCGCTGGGGAGACAGCACGTCAGTAGAGATATCAAAATGTCAAACGTATTGCACAGGACTGAACTGAATGGATAAAATTCATTGTAGCGGCATACCAGTCGAAAGACTGATGTACTCATTATAACCATCAGTAATCGATAACTACACTAGATAAACTGGGGCAGATGAGCTTGATGTTTATCCCTTGATCGTTGCCGACATATCAGGGAGTTAATCCACACCGCTGTTTTCCGAAGCTTCCATTACTGAGGGTAATCCAACTTACTGACAAGGAGAGGTCGGCAAGTGGTTTACTAGAAAAGCGTTCAAATTTGGAGAGTTTGCTCTTCATAAAAAATATTTTGCCCCTGTTCGAGCGTTTGTGCCAATGGGTCTTAGTGTGCTCAAAATTGAACGTTTAAAATCAATCCTCAAACTTTGTAGTCCGATTCCAGCACAAGTTCCCGGCTCGTCTCCGTGGCGTGGTCACTAGCGCTTTGGCGTGGGGAATTGAAGGTTTCGAGTTCGAGTCAGACCATGGTCAGCACTTTTTGTTTTCTTTTACTGATACATCCCTTATTATTTTTGTGTTTTCTAAAATATATTTGCTGTGATCTCTTCGGTTTTTGAGCTTTGTACAATATTTTAACATCATTATTCGTCCGTGACACTTGAACGTGTTGTAGGTTTTATTCGTTAGAATTTAAATGCAGCGTGGCCGGCGACGATACGTTCATTCGCACTGCGCCGAGTCTAATGCAGAAACGCAACAGTCCTTCCCTCTGTTCCACTTTGCTCCACCATCAAGCTAAACTTTCTGTATGTAAACAATAACGTAAATGAGAAAAAGCAACAACAAATTATAAAGTACCTGATGTAATCTGCCAACTTATATATTGTACCACAAATATAAGATAAAAGAAAAAATGTCAAAGAAATATAAAATAATAATTAGAAAAGACCAAGGTAGGTTGCGATCACTGTAACTTCTATTTCGAACGCCAACACGCTAGCGACTACGCTACGGAAACGAGGCGAGAATGTATGAGGGAATAACACTACAAAAGTTTGAGGATTGATTTTAAACGTTCAATTTTTAGCACACTAAGGCCCACTGGCAAAAACGCTCGAACAAGGGTAAAATATTTTTATTTTTATGAAGAGCAAACCCACCAAATGTGAACAATTTTCTAGTAAACCACATGGCGACCTCTCCTTGTGAGTTGTATGAGTTTGCTGCACCCTAGACAATACTGTATTAGCCTTTCAAGATACGAGTGCCGCTGAATTTGGCTGCTCCAGCGTGTGTTGTTGAAAGCAGCTGGAGCTTAGCGGCACGAGCAGGGGGACACAGTGATGGTGGAGTCAGCAGATTTGCGCGCGCTACCTGTCACATAGGGTATTTTAAATTGTGAACGGAAGAATTAATAATAATGATGATTAGAGCTCGGATGTTTAGGAAAAATCATATTTTTTATTTGCCTCTATTTTCATGCCCGATAGGTTTCTGATGCAAATCAAGTGATTATCGTCACAATTCAGTGGTTTATATTTGTCATATAAATGCATATTTCGAACCTTTCCTACCATTAGGTCATATTTGGAGCTTTTATTTGGTAAGAACGTCATATTTCGGTAATTTGGCGGCAGCTGTTGGTGTGCAATCATCCTCAACTTACCGAACGGGAACTAGTGGTTTCAGAAATAGACTGTAAATAACCACTTCAACTTGTATATTCAGAAAATTAATAGGAAAATAGGAATAAAGAATTTATGTTCGACCCTGACTATTATATGTCAGAAAACTGTACTATAATGAGGCTCATTATAACTCTATTTTTCTTCATGAAACAGTTTCTCCCACCAATCAGAGCTCAAGAAACAGTTGTTTGACCAATTAGATAACGATAGGATCGCACCTGGGCTGAGGTCCACGGCCTTCTAATTTAAATGTCACTGCGTGGCCTAGTGTCATAGTAGGGTAATCGAAAAGGCCATGGTCAAATACAAGGCATTCTCTGCGTCTCATGCGCTCTGTTCAGTACATAAAACTGGCGAAATCTCGACAGATATTTATGAATATTTATGTTCAAACATAAAATAGTTATAATAATTATCATCGAACATAAACAGTCGTATACAACTCGCCTATAATGGTAATTAAGACACTCGTATGGAAATTATAAAACTCGCATACGCTCGTTTTATAAACATACTCGTGTCTTAATTATTGCCATTATAGGCTCGTTGCATAATGTACTATTAGTTTACAATCTAATCTCGAAGGGATTGTCGCTTGGAATTATAATTAAAAACGGGCATATTTAAATCAGTCATTTTCCGATTATACTTTGTAATTTGAGGGTGATATTTCGTCATTTTTAAGGTCATATTTGCTTGCATATTCGGACTATTTTTAGGTTTTAAACATCCGAGCCCTAATAATGATAAGAATAACAGTAATAATAGGTGAACAGTCATAATTCGGGACAGAATAACTTTCAGAAAATTAACGCAAAATTTCAAGGGTTTTTGGGAGAAAGTAAGGAAAGAACGAAACTGCATCTGGACAGAGGAGAGGAAGAAAAAGCGAAGTGATGTAATGAAGAAATATTGTCAAACATGAAGGCAAGCGGGATACAAAAGGAAGTGACTACAGTGGGTTACTTTACTTGATCGTAAGATTGCCAAGATCGAGAAAAGAAGAAGGGCGAATTAGGATTGGTTTCTAATTGTTTCGCAACGGCACAGGTAACACATGTCACCACGCGTCAAGACGGGACCTTTTTTAGGTAACATTAACCTTCTTCAAACTCGTTTTCCAGTTCTAATTCTTCATTCATGTCAATGATCATCTGATGGCATTGGTGTCAGAACATTTATGGAGCCCTTCAGTAAGAAACGTTTGGAAATACTTGGACAGTAATCGGACTGAAGTATGGAAAGGATAATTTTAAAATATAAATTATGTATCAGAAGGTGATATTTAGGGATCTAGTTACAAATTTGTTCCTTAGAGCAAGAGAATATGATCTAAAAACCTCAAAATCAATATTTTTGTATTCAGGGGTATTGATCCCATCAGAGTAATAATTGTTATTGATGACATCATTGTCAAGCAGGTCAATAATTGTAATCAACAAGGCTGTGAGCTCTCCTCAGTAAATCAACTGATGAACAGGTAAACTTACTGTCCTTAACTTTTATAAAACGTTGCCATTCTTACCCCACTCTGTGGTTCAGAATTTTTGCTTTAATCTGTTGTCGAAAAGAAAATATCAGAAATAATATACACATGATTGCTGAGATTGATTTCACGTAGTTAGATGTAGATAGGAATATATACTATATACAGTAAGTCCGACAACAACTGGACATGAGGTAGATGTTTTCCCTCAGTAGCTAGCATACCTCTGCCTCAACTTGCGCCAGGGTTGAACAGAGCAACGGCAGCACACGCAACTTGTAGTAGCGCTGTGCTATGTTCGTAGTAGATGTGAATCAAATGCTGAGTGACGTAATTGCTCTTTGAACTGTTTGCTTGGCCCCGTGCGCTGCAGGCTGTCGCAAGATCAAGTTTTGTAAAAAAAGGCGTCGACTCACCTCAGATAGTACACACATCGTTGGTACAAGAGTTAAGTTTCTAGCTTAACGTGCGTGTTAAGCTTTGTATTTTGTGTTAATCTAAGGTCCTTACGGATTCTTCCACGCGGCTGAATGCTATCTTATTGAATGGAATGATGTGTCCGACTTGGCGAATGCTGGCATAATGTTTACAATAGAAGCTGGTCAAGCTGTTCATACGATAAAATGTGAGTAATGATAGAGAGAGACGAGCTCTCATAGAACCCCGTCTCTTATAGGGCCTAGGCTGTGAGAGGAGTAACCTAAATACAAGGAAAACGGCCATTGGCTAGCCAATCATACAATAGTTAATATAAGTAACAATCACGTCTTTTCTGAGAAATATGAAGTGTAGTTTTAGACTTAAAACATAAGGAAACTCTTAAGAGTATCTTAATACCAGTAGTGTTCTAAAATGCATCAACCATGTTACAGGAAGCAGGGATGGGCATGCCCAGGGCTAGATTTGTGACCTCTGATCGGGGGAACAGTCGAATATATAACATACCTTTTAGAACTGTGGAACGTTAGTTGTAAGTCAAGGCCAACTTGGTCTTTGACTGGATAATTATTTCAGAAAACTTTAAAGACAATATTATAAAACAAGAAATAAAAGATTGTTGGTGAACATGTGTGCATTTTCAAGCGAATGTTTTGTTTTAATTACGTAAAACTATTAAAATGAAATAATGTACATTGTTTTAATGGTAGCCTAGTTGGCCTACATTAAAATTTAATACAGGCCAACGGCTATGGTAAGAAAAATGGTGCTACAGCAGTATCAATTTAATTTAAAATTGTAATAAAAATTAGATTGCTATTTTGTCCACTGATTAATTTGTAAAGGGATCAGAAAAGGGTAACAATATTGTTTTTGGAACTCTATATTTCAATATTCCCCCTCCCAGCGGCTTCAGTGGCGTAGTTGGTAGCATGCTGAACTGCTATGCCCAAGATAGCGGGTTCAAACCCGTCCGAAGTCGTCGGATTTTTTAAGAGCTTAAAATCCTTCAGTATGCCTTCTTTCGGAGGGGAAGTAAATCCGGCGGTCTCATGTCATAGATTTATGGCATGTAAAAGATCCTTCCACAGACTAAACTTGTGTGAAGCTAAATTTCTAGGTTAGATTTCATTGGAACGCTCTATTAAAGTTCCAACGTTCACCACTAGGTATCATTGTCATCTGGTAGCGAAAGTTGGAACTACTTGAAATTGAACGGAACTTGTAGCTCACCCTATGGGTATCCGCTTGAAGCAGCTACAGACTCAGGCGAGCCGAGCATGTCCGCGGACACTCCCGGCACTAAAAGCCATACGATAAATAAATAACCCCTTCACACCACCACCCGGTAGCCCACAGTACCGGAACCTCTATTTTTACAAATCAAGCACTGGGCATGCCTACTCTACGGCAATTCGTGGAAGGAGCTTGTTTGCTGTCATAAAACCTACAATTAAATTCACTTAACCTTGATAACAATATACATCTCTCCGAGGGAGTGGACCTAGCTCGCTTTTTACGAATAGAGCTCGATTGCAGCATTTCATTCATATTGCAATAGCAAAATAAAGAGATTTGATAGTTAATTCTTTGGGAAAAGATAGTCAATGGTTTGACATCAGGCGATATACATAGCTCCAGCATTTATCAAGTTCACAAATACACACACTACTACGGTCCAGAATTAATTTATACAAACCTGTAGGAAGAAAGTGAAGAGAAATATCACTAAAAAGATAGAGGGATCAAGCAACTTTGCTGACGGAACAGGCCTAATGGCCTGAACCGGTAAGTTGATGATGATGATGATGATGATGATGATGAAGATGATATAATCCGTTTATCGATGATTCAATTCCCATCTTATTATTCAGATACGTGGGCATCAATAGAATCATACACGACTCGTAACCAGGTTTGTTTGTTGTTGTTGTTTCATTTCAGGGGCTTGGGCATCGTGGTCATTTAGTCCCATGTAGTTGGTTGTGTGTCTGTATAGAATGTGTATGATAACAAGTGTTATTGTGATGTCTGTATTAATGTGTGTATTTGTCATTCAGGTGGCGATATAGAAGGAGGCAGCCGTGGCTTCTAGTTAGGGACCATCCCGGCATTTTCCTGGAGTAGAATTGGGTAACCACGTAAAACAACTTCGAGGATGGCTCTGATGGAATTCGAAGTCACCTCTTCTCAGGTTTTCTTCACGAGGCTGATTGTACTCCGTTCCAGTCATCAGACCAGAATTAAATTTCTTAGCGGAATCGAGCATCGAACCAGGACCTCCGGGACGATAGCTAAGAATGCTAACTGCTACAGCACGAGGTGTTCACTTGTAATCATGGCAGTTAACTGAAAAACATTCAAATGCAAGCATTTGCTTTTCAAAAAGTAGGACTTACAAGGAAAAGCCTAACAAGTTCAATCGATAGGAAATCAGATATTAGGCTATATTAAAACAGATCTGGATTACAAATTCAATTACGTTAAATAATATTCAGTCCTAGCTGTAATGTTCTGTTTGATGCTATAGCCTACTTATCAACAGAACACACGAAAGGAAAGAAAATACTTTCATGCCATTATTTATTTATTTATTTATTTATTTATTTATTTATTTATTTATTTATTTATTTATTTATTTATCGTATGGCTTTTAGTGCCGGGAGTGTCCAAGGACATGTTCGACTAGCCAGAGGCTGTAGCTGCTTCAAGCGGACACCCATAGGGTGAGCTACAAGTTCCGTTCAATTTCAAGTACAGTAGTTCCAACTTTCGCTACCATATATCACTGACACCTCGTCGTGAACGGTGGAACTTTGATAGAGCGTTACCACGAAATCTAACCTAGAAACTTAGCTTCACACTAGTTTAGTTAGTGGAAGGATCTTAAAATAAATCTATGACATGGGACCACCGGCTTTACTTCCACTCCGCAGGAAGGCATATTGAAGGATATTAACGCTCTTAAAAAATCCGACGGCTTCAGCCGGGTTTGAACCCGCTATCTTGGGCATAGAAGCTGAGCATGCTACCAACTACGTCACCGAAGCCGCTTTTTATGGCATATCCCAGTAGAATTGACTTATTAAAGAAAGCTTTTCAGTCGGTCAACACAAAATGTACCCAATTACATTAGGAGGGAAAACAAGTGACGGCCCATTTTGTTTCATAAAATTCCTGAACTCGACGAAGTACGCACTTATCCTCAAAATTATCACAAGCTGCTCAGAGAACAAACCAATCAGCTGTTCCCAAACATCATTTCCCGCCTAAACAGACGTGTATCAAGTAGGTTGTGATAACATTTGAGCGCTGGTGCCAAACATAAAATTTTAAAAAGACCATACAAAATTGGGACTTTTCCTAAAAATTCCAAATAATTCAAGAGAAATGTATCACTCTCTCACTCATCCTCAAATTTTTCCTCAATAATTTTACACTACACGTTTGATAGGTCTTTATGAGGTTTATTGATATGCCAAATTTCAAATGTGTACGTGACCCCGTTTTCTCTTAGGATGGGGGTTTCCGCGCATAAGAGTGTTAATTATTGTACCATACGGTACTTAAAAATTGCCAATAACTTTCGAATTTTTCAACCAAAATCCATGTGTTTTTACTTAACGCCTGCTTATTCTCTGTAGTTTGTATTAATAATTACGAAAATAGCGCATTACCAATACATTTCAGGCAACTGGCAAAAGTTAATTTATGGATGGTGTCCTTATTGTTTTGACCAGCACTTTATTTATATGTCCTAACCTAAAAAAAAAATATTACATAAGACATTTATAACAAAATAACACGTTTTATGTACAAACCTGGGGGAAGGGGTACTTAATTTTATGACATGTTTTTCGATCTCAAGCGATCATCATCAGATCCTGTACGATGTTCATGTAATACATGTCAACCAATTAAGTAAACCCGCCCCCCCCCCCCCCACATTTTTGTACATAAAAGTGTATTATTTTGTGATAAATATCTTGTGTAATATCTCTCATGTAGGGCATATAAATACTTGTTTTCCCGCCTAATGCAATTGGGCACAATGTGTGTTGACCGACTGGAAAGCCTTCTTTAATAGAACTACGCAACACTGAAAACTAGCTTCTATCACTTCAATTTTCATTGTCTTAATCAACAAATGGTTCGTTCTTTTGTCCATTCAGCACAAATTAAAAGAAATATCCGTTTAGCAGTGGTGTTGTTCCCAGGAATGACAAAGAAGAAATGATAAATATTTCGAGGTTAAGAAAAGTTCAATGCTGTTTCTGAAATAATAGATGAATTCATACCATTGTTGATCTAGTCCTGCGTCTTTTGCCAAAACCAAACCTTTTACAAAATAGTAAAACTATCGAATTATTTGGAAGCATCTTTATGGATGCCTTTACATGATAGAACACTGAAGGCGTTGGAGAATGACCTCAAAGCTAATGTCTGTCATTTTTGAGTTTAAGCTAATTTGGCACATTTGAACCCCTAGGAAGTGTGCACAGTGGTCCGTTGGAGCATTGACTGCACGCCCGACAAACTCCGAGAGAATCACTTGTTCAAAATTCCATCAGACACACTACATCACTATGGGGCCGAACCAATCCTTTCTATCGATTTTTTTTTAGCTTATGGCTTTTAGTGCCGGGAATGTCCGAGGACATGTTCGGCTCGCCAGTTTGTAGCTGCTTCTAGGCGGACACTCAATGGGTGAGCTACAAGTACCGTCGCGTGGGGAGTGTTGTCTGGGGAGGAAAATTTGAATGTAAGGACGAGGAGTTGGAAGGTAGCGGCTGTGGCCTATAGTTAGGAATCAACCCGGCATTTGCCTGGAAGTAAGATGGGAAACCACAGAAGACCATCTTCAAGGTTGCCGGCGGGGGGATTTGAACCTCCTCGCCTCCCGGATGTGAGCGACTGCCAGCAGCCATGCCGTAACGACCACGGCTAGCTCACCCGGTCATTTTAACAATGACTTTGGCAGGTTGACGGGGACTGGGCCAGTGTTTCGAGGCGTTAGCGTTCCAGTTATAGACCCATTCTTCATCATATGTGACAATTCTCCTGATAAATCTATCATCCATCGGGTTACCGAAAAGCTGACAACAGATATGCACTCTACGTTGAGCCTGTTCAGGAATCAGATTTACAGCTTCTGTTCGGTTTTTCAAGTTTCTTAATCTGGCGGTGCACGGTATCTTTTAATGATTCATTCTTGCCTTTGTCTGGAGCGTGGCACTCTATGGAAGTGAAACTTGGACTATTGGTGCAGCAGAAAAGAGGAGAATTGAAGTGTTTGAAATGTGGTGTTACAGGAGAATGATGAAGATCAGATGGGTAGACAGGGTTTCAAATGAAGAGGTATGAAGACGAGTGGGAGAGGAGAGATGTTTATTGAGACTGCAAATGAAGAGATAGGTTGGTAGGACACATTCTAAGACACCCAGGAATAGCAAGCTTAGTTAATGAAGGAAGAGTCGAGGACAAGAACTGTAGGGGTAGACTAAGTTTAGAATATGTTAAACAGAATGCTTCGGATGTAGGGTGTGGTAGCTATGTAGAGATGAAACGATTAGTTCAGGACAGGGTGACATGGAGGGCTGCATCAAGCCAGTCAAAACACTGAAGACGCAAACAACAGCAACGCAAATCTAGTCATGGCCTCCTGTAAATAGCATTGGCGAACCAAAGAAAATCAATTTTATCTTATAAAATATCAAACTTAAAAAAAGACATTACTTATGAGACATCCTAATATTAAAGATAATAGTCTACACTTATACTATGTGAGCTGCCTGCATTGGATTGACATTTGGCCGGAAGTTTCACGTCAGTCATCACCCCTCTGCCTCTTGACCAATCCATGTTCGCATATCTGATGTCATAATACTCGGCGTTGCAATATTACAGCCCACGTCGTCAGTGCCTAGTCAGCTGTATATCTGGCTTGTACAGTTTGGCAACCTTGTTCCCTGACCACATGGCGAGGCGAGAACTGTCAATCCTATTCTGGTAGCTCACTGATGATACATATACTAAATATGTATTCTTAAACAAATATATTGACTCGGCTGCTACCTACTGGACAACGCAGTAAACTAAGACAGTAACGCCACCTTAATGCTGCACAGTGTTTCTCTGGCTCTCGATCCATCAGTTTCTCTTATAACTTTCAGACTAATGGATACAATTTGGTAAATATTCACAGGGATATACTCAGACACACAGTCACGTAGACTGGGCTTAAGGGTCACGAAGTCCATGCCCCTCAAATGAAACAACAACAACAACAACGATATGACGATGTCCCACGGCGTAACCGTGCTCGTTAAATTGCTCACAACGATCGCGATGGAGAGCTACAGCAAGTCGGGAGATCTGAGGTTCGAATCCCAGCGCTGAAAGTGGCTATAGTTCTCTCAGTTTCCTCGTTAACGAGCGGCGACTCAAACGTTACGCAGTAGCTCTCACGCACAATAACCATTGTTCGCTACTGACCAATACCAAGCTTGCTCTATCTTTTCACGTGGAGCCCAGAGTCCAGTCCTAGCTGCCCGCTTGCTTCTCGGGTCTCCGGTGTTGCGCAGTAGCACGCAGATCTGTCCAGTCTCACTACTTGCTGTCAGTAGCTACGGTGGATAGTTGACAACACTGTGCCTCGAGCTGGGAAAGCCTTGGCTCCCCACAGACATGGAATGCAAACATATCCGTCCAGGTAAATTTCAAAAGCGAGCCGGTCATTAATGAGGAATGTGAGCAAACTACGTCATGAATGTGATTTTTATCCGGGAGTTTCCACATTCCCTCCATAAAAATACCAGGATAGTAACTTACTTCATGTCCCGAGGCACCTACCCCATTTCGACCATACAAGAGAATAGAATAAGCCTTAGAATAGAAAGGAATGGAAGATGCAGACACTGCTACAGTCACTACAAAACAAAGGTTATTAGTCAAATTGAGTACACACCCAATTACACGAGACTGATGATCAAGATAGGCTATACAGTAGAGTCTCGCAAACTCGGCCTAATATGGACCGAAGGGTGGCCGAGTTCGCGAAAATGTCGGGTTATTAGGAAATGTGTTAAAAAGACGAAATAAGCTGTTTGTTTTGGTTTAAAGGTAATGCAATGCAGTACATTTATTTGTTTTTAACAGAAACACAAGTTTTAAAATGATTAAGCCACTACAATTACAGTACTTGAATATGTACAAAACAATTCCGTAGGCAAATAGGTTTTACATTTAATGAAAATTACCATTTACTTTTTTGCAAAAAAGTAAGTAATGTTCTTTTGCTTTTCGCTTTGAAACCTGTTTCTTGAAGCCTCGTCACGAAGACGACGAAGAAACAGAATTGCGGAGAATGCGCAATCAAATAAATACAACGCTTACTGCCAACAGTTTGTGCATTTACAGTACTGTACAGTACCCGTATTCATCAGGTCGTCGTTACTCTTCTTACTATGTACTGTAGGTCAACTTGTTTCGCGTCGTATTTAACTGTCGATAATTTCATTGATGGAGAAGACGAAAGAAAACATAATAACGCTCTGTGCGGAAACACAAAAACAAACAAAAATCTTAATTTTTTTCTCCTGTCAGGGTGGCCGAGATCCGGAGTGCCGGGTTACCGAGTGCCGAGTTTGCGAGACTCTACTGTACCAATTCCTTGTGCGAATTAACAACAACAAAGGATATGAATATCCCCACGGCTGATTATAAATTGAACCCGAGACTCTCCACGCCTCCTGACCGCTTAGCTACGTGTTCGGGCAAAATTAAACTCATGTGATCACCACCTGGATAACTTGCACGACCCAATACCTCAAACCAAGGCTACATTTCTTCACAGAATCTGGAACAGAACCTGGGATTTTGGGGTGACAACCACGACACCACGAGGCGCACACTGACTGGTCTGTGAAAACACCTCGTGGGTTACCGACTAGCGTTCTTGGCTGTCGCCATTTCTATCTCAACCTTCTTGGAAGTGATTTTCCGTGATTTCCGCAACTATACCCCCAGGCAAATGCCGAGATGGTGCCTAACTTAAGACCACGGGTACCTCCTTCCCAATCCTCATCTGAATTACAAATACGTACACTAATATAGCCATCACAATAACACAGGATATCAGACTAATTCCACACTCACACACGCCCAAGTACTGCTCGGGTTCCAAGCTCTGTGAACTTGCGGGGTGAGGTGACGCGACAGGCGGGAAGAGAAGGGCCTTTCAACAGCCCACAGTGTTATCTGGAATTCCTGTCTATTCCAATATTGCTAACATAGGGCCGTTGCCTATACCAGTGTGGTGTTGCGAATGAGTGAGTGAGTGACCAGCCAATGTATTTAGTTTTGTTACTACGCACGGACCGGGAAACCCACACATCTCTCCTCATCGTCCGCGATCCACATTCCTCTCAGGTTCACGGGGCTATATGACCACTATGTCGGAAAGCCCCTAAATGAGGCCACGCCAACTCAAGTGTTTCGCGAGCACCTGCCGGCACTGGCAAAAGCACAGGTGCTCTGCTGTAGCGCTGGAGGGTGGGAGGCAGTCACAGCACTGTTATGGCAGCGTTGCGAGAGGGATGTGTAGTGGCAGCGCTTAGCGAGGCGACAGTCGTGTTGTTGTTGTTTAATGAATGGGGCTGGGAAAATCAGCGCGCGTCAGGCGGCGTACCGGTATGAAAACAAATAATAATAACTAGCGGTCCCGTGAGAGAACTCTCGCATAATGGGTTGTATGCACCCCATGTGTACAGACTACCCGCCTGGCCCTAGTGCTATGCGGACTGTAGGCGACAGAGTTCTCGCAGGAGTTATCATCTTGTAAATTTGTTTAAAAGCACTTCATAAACAAATATATTTCCGTTGACTTTTCAAGAAATGCAAGATTTTTCCTGTACTATTGAGACCATTTGGAAGATTTTGGTACAAGCCACACCTTCTAACTGCTTCTGGTTTGGGAGCTGGAGTTATGTGAAACATACACCTTAGCCTTAGCGTATTTATAATAAGATAATTGTAATGCCAATTTTGTGTACATACAGAAATAATAGTTTTATTGTGCTCCTAATTTTGCACTAATTTTCAACATTCTTTGTTTATTTTTGGCATCGCTTTGAAGCTACCAATTTTCCGATATGTGGAACAATCATTTTCGCAGTTCCAATCTGAACTATAGTTTCTAAGAAAGCATCAGACACACTTCACATTGTTTTTGTTTTGCTGGTATTCATAATTGAAAACATTTGTTCAATATCGAACGTTGTTCCGAACATAGCAACAAATTTCAGGGCAAGGGCCTGAATCCTCGGGAATTCTTATTCCTCAACGCCTTTGCAAAATGAAATCAAAACACCATTGTGCTACCGTCACTACATGGCGAGGAAATAGGGGAGAGAAGGGAAAAGCACCGGTGCCACTCGGTGCGACAACGCGGCATGCAAGCACTTAGGCTGTGTCCCAAGGCTACATTTTCAGCCGTAGTGAACTAGATAGTCGACTAATATTCCGGATGTTACGTCACAAGTCATGATCCCACGGCCAACGAGAAATACTGGCCATGGTGCGCTTTCGTGACGTCAGCAATGTAGTGCTGTTGCACCACTTCCGATAGGGTTAGGTATGACGGGAACATAAACCCCATTGTCTACAAGATGCTGAAATCACAGAATTAGAACATCGTACTTAACCCATATCATATCAGAAAACACGCAGTAAAAAGCATTGTCCCAACACAACCAACGCTTCTGGCAAAACATACATGGTAATTGCAACTAAAGTCTTACAATGATCAATCTTATGAAGTCCAATACTTAGCCACAATTTATTCATTACTTTAAGTAGAACCAGTAGATCACTTATCTTTAATCGTTGTAGTTGATCACAAGTTAATACTTTTCAGGAGTATGTTATCTTTCCTTGGCGGTTGCTTGTTAATTACCGTATGTGGAATTACTTGACGGTTACAAAGGGTTCAGCAAGGTTATTAAAAGCTATGAATAGTGCCGGACAATGTATGCATGCATTCTTGTAGTTGAACGATATGCATAAATGTATCAAACTTTTTTGTAATAGAAAGATATTCACGAACATAATATTCTATGGTCTTCGTCTTACTAAGTCGCCTCCGTAGCGTAGCGGTCAGCATGGTTAGCTGCCGCCCCGGAGGTCCTGGGTTCGATTCCCGGCTCTGCCACGAAATTTGAAAAGTGGTATGAGGACTGGAACGGGGTCTACTCAGCCTCGGGTGGCCCAAATGAGTAGAGGGGGTTCGATTCCCACCTCAGCCATCCTCGAAGTGGTTTTCCGTGGTTTCCCACTTCATCTTCGGGCAAATGCCGGGATGGTACTGCCCCCGTAATTGAATTATATAGAGACCACGGTGGCTATTTTGGAAATTATAGCGAAAGTTATGGCTGTCATAGTTATGACGTGGGTAGTCATGACGTAAACACGGATGACGCAGACGTTATGCCAGCAGGCTACTTGAGCTGAGATTCTCAGTGACGTCAGCATTTATTCGAGAAGGATCCGAGATGTACGACGCAGTCGCGAGAAACGTGGAATTCTGCTGAGGAAGAAATTATGCTATTGGAGGGGAGACTTAAACCAATGAACGATAGTCTAAAGGAAGACGGAGATTGCTGAAACTATGGTATTTTTATTACTTTTTGGAATGCAGAATTGTGGAAATCCATTTGCAGTAGAGGCATTGATCTGGAATTTTGGTGAAATTTATTTTCAGTTTTTGAATTATGAAAATCCGTCATGTATTGACGAAGTTGGAACTTCTAGCGATGACGCAGTAACACGCGATGGAAGGGATAGATACGCCCCTCATGAAGTTCATAAAAGGCCTTGCGCAGAAGAGAGGAGCCTCATTCGCTCATTCTCAATTGTCAGATTTCAAATAGTCATTTCAGTGAAACGTCGAGTGAGTTTAGTAGTGAAAAAGTCGTCTTTGTAACGCGTGGCGAAGCCACTGCATGAAACGAGAGTCGAACATACAAGCAGTGCAGGTTTACTGTGAAGTAAATCTAGGTGAAGTTGAAACGACACTTATAACGCTTCTACAAGATTAGCTGTGAACAGTTAGCGGTCGCCTATAAGCTAATTCTCTTGTGCATTGCTACAGTAAGGACTGTAGAAAAGCTGAACAATTTCAAGGAAGTATTTTGGAAGTTATTGACAATATTAGACGACTGACAAAAGTGATTTTCTCGCCACAGAAGAAACACTTTTTGTATAGCCAGACTCAACGCTACGGCTGACAGGGCTAGTGAAATAGGGAGACTTCAGATTGCTTTTGTGACACAACACTGCAGTATAATGGAGCAATTTAATAAGGCAGTGTGTTCTTCTAATAATATTACCGAAGAGAACATGGAAGGCTAAAGGACTTAATGCAATTGGGACATATTTCAACGGAGTAAGATAGCGACATGGAACTTCGCTAATTGCTATTCCATACAAGCGAACATGTGGTAAATAACCATCTACACCCATGTTTCGTGATTAAAGGCTGAATACTATCAAACAGCAATAGAAATGATTTCATACTTTCTGAATATGAATATTTCTTCGGAAATTTATACAAAAACTTCATGGCGATTTTCAACTGGAACTTCAGGGATTTTTCAAGAGAGGTCAGGGTTGTCCCGACTCACAAAGAAGATTATTGCCGGAAGGATGTCGTTCGTCTTCGTGAAGCAGTTCGATTCTCCGATGGTGCTGTTTCTGGTTTCGAGGATGGAGCTCAGCTTTAACTTGGTGAAATGGATCCATCAACAGTCTTCTTTGGGGAATTTTCCTCTGGAACGTCAATCGGCAGATAAGGTAGTCGTGAACGTTTATTGTATTTGAGTTTCTTAGCAATATTTGAGCAACCATTTTTCCCATATTTTTGTCCTCATGTATTTTTGCCCGATATTCTTGTTTGAGATTCCTATTCTCAGTACACCTTGATGAGTTATGCCTTTTTCGACGTTTTATTAAGACATTGTTATGTCATGGGCATAGTTAAATGATTTTGAATCAGTTGAGACTGATATTTAGATTTTTCAGTAATTTGCTTATTTTTGTAGTCTCGATTTGACTGTAAGTTAATGATTTTTATGGCAGATTTAAATTCAGACAGCGTGTCACTTTATTAAAGTAATTCTACCCCAGTTTAATTACTTTGAACAATTTTCTGTCATCATCAAGAAGGAAGAACATTTAAATGATTTTAGAGCGTTAAAATCCAGTACGTTGTCGACGATCTTGGAAATACTAGTCGGTATTTGAATTGATTGCAACACAGACATTTATCGTCGATTATGAACGACCATTGCATCTTAGGCAATTTTGTGAAAGATGAACATTAATTATGAATTATTGAATGCATTAAATTCGTGAAACTTGTGTTAGGTTTTTTCTCATATAGAGATTTATATAATGATGTTTGCATTCCCCAGTCTAATTGGATTCTATCCGACTATTTTGCAGTTAGTCGCACTTTGTTTGATGATAGTATTTTTATACTACAATTCTTTGAAGATGTTAATCTTAAATTTTGATAGACCAGACAGGCGTATATAAGCGTATTCACTATTAAATTTGTTTGTGATTGGCAAATTTTTATTTCATTTCGATTCATGAATGAAATCCACGAAGTTTAAATGACAACAGTTTTGAAACAATTATTGATATAAGAATTTTAAGTGGAACTATGAATGTATAATCGATAGTGCAGCGGACATGTTGAAAGTCGCTGACGTATAATGCCCTTAAATAAATGAAGGAGATTCCCACTGTAATTAATAATGATAAAGAATTATTTGTGGAAGTTTTGTAAGTTCGGTGGAAGTTTTAATGCCATATAGATTAATATATGATGAATTTTGGGCTATTTTGAATGCAGTTTGTGCATTATTTGGTAAGCGAAGTATTTTCCGCTAGAGTGTATTGTCATAGTTCGTTGAAAATTAATCAAGTGAATTTACTGTTATAATTAACAAGAGTTTGAAAGAATTTGAGATAAGATTTTGAATGAAGATTACCGTCACAAATAATTAAAATTATTACAACCTTTATTAAACCAGATTGTGACATTTACATGTATAACTAACCTTCATTGGTCGATTATATTAAACACGATTTTGAATTTACCAACCGGATAAAACATGTGGTTCAATGTATTTCTTAAATTATTAATTTAAATAATTTAAATGTCGATATTGTAAATAATAAATGTAAATATCTTTGACAATAATGTGGAACGAAAGTAATGTTAAAGGCGTGTTTAAAAATTTTTGTAATTATTTTCGACAATATTATAAACAATTTCTAATTGTTATAAATTATTTATGTGATTTTGTTATAAACATTTAAGAGTGTTTTTTATACTCTAAACTATGCTTTTTAAACATATGGAGGATAACTTAACAAGTTTAAGGAGAGTTAATATAATCCAGTGGGATGGAAGTTAAACATTTGAAAGATTTGCGTCAATATGTATGAGTTGTCTTGTAGACATTTAAAGCTTTAAAAGGAGCTGAATTCTTACGCAAGTGTGGGGAGAGGAGTGCGCCCCATTTGACAGGTGTGAGCCAGGTTAAAGAGTAGACCAGCCGGCCAGACATCTGGTTACAAGCAGGCGAGGTCGATACTCCGGCCTTGTGCCTATTAATAAAGGTGTTATGTTTATTAAAAGGAAACCAAATGCTCTATATATGTCGTACCCTGACTTCCTCATCCAATCCAAATGTGTTTGAAAATGTTACGTTATTTTGAGCTCATGGGAGCTAACAGATTGTTTGATAAATTTGCAAGTCCTTTAGGAGGACGTAGTCAGATTGACACAGGCTACTGATAGCCACGTTTATTTTGTTGAGTTGTGAAAATCATACTCTTTATTTGAAAATAAAGCTTTTGTACAGTTCAAAGTTCTTGCCGTCATTCTGGTTCATTTTTAAATGTCATGGTGAAGGTTATTGTGAGAGCATACTTTAAAGATCCTGTTGTCAACCCAATCCCCGAGATATTTATAAGAGGTAAGTAAAAGTAAGTATGAAACCCCGTCTATTTTGGTGTGTTCCACAATAATTTTTTTTTCTTGGTAACTTCTGTGTTCAAACCTCGGTAGTATCTGTCAGTGCCATTTTCATTGATGTAGCTGAGCTGGTGCGATTGATTGTTGGCAATCCGATTGAGGGGGCGGATATCTGACAGCCTACTATCCGGGTAAACGGGGACAGAAGGATTGGCGCAGTCAACGTGTGGGGCATGTTCAACAACAATGGATTACCAGGTTGAACAATAGAAGGATTGGCGCACCTAAAACGTTGGGGCTCGATTCAACATAACTGGATCACCAGGTTGAACGCCAGTAGGATTGGCAAACCTAAAACGTGTGGTTCGATTAGACTCAAATAAAGAGGTTGATTCTTTGTTAGATGTCTAGGCCAATTGTAGAATTTAAGAGTGTGATTATATAGGAATTAAATGTTGTGTTGTAGTAGGAAAATTACACTCAGAAAAGATCAGATCTTATACAACTTGAGAAAGGTTAAATGGGCTGGAAACTTAGGAAAATCGCCTATGATCTGGAATCTTATTTTATTTGACCGGCTTATGACATTTCAGTCATATTAAAGATAAAATTAAATTATTTAGATTGTAAATGTAAATTATTTGTGTTAGGATATTTTAAAATGAGCCAGGGAAATTTGAACATGTGCTTGAGTTTGTTTCAACATGAAGTGTCTCCGAAAGTTAATTATAAGGTAGTTATAAGTTAGATTTAAGACAGAAAATTGATCAAATTTATATATGGTGAAAAGTGTTGCTCAAATGTTGTTATTTTGCTCTTTTGGTGTATGTCCCTACAGCAGTCTAATTTTTGAATAATATTGTAATGGCAGATGAAAGTTTGAAGATGATGTTAGCGGAGATGTCTGCTAACATGAATAGTAATATGAAGCAGATGATGGAGGAGAATGCTAGTAATTTGTCTGCTAACTTGAAAGCAAGCATGAATACTAGTATGAAGCAGATGCTGAATGAAAGCATGAAGGAGATGGAAGCTAGGAATACTAGTCGAATGGAGGAGAATGCTAGTAATTTGTCTGCCAATTTGAAAGCTAGCATGGATGAAAGTTTGAAGGGTCTTCAGACTGGTTCTGTTAACTTAGAGGATAATATCTCGCGTTTACAGATTAATACCCAAGGAATTGAGAATACTGTAACTGACATCCGCTCAGACGTGTCCAATGTTAAAATAGATGTTTCTAATGTGCATAAAGATCTTACAATGTTGAATTTAGATGTTGCTAATGTCCGTAGTGATATTTCTTGTGCTAGGGCTGAGGTAGTTGTTGTCAAAAATGATGTTGCGACTGTCCAAGACAAGGTTGAGGAAGTCCAAAGAGGAATCCAAAATGTTAGAACTGATGTGTCCAATGTTCAGGTTGATATTAATAACATTCATTCGGATGTAAACGAGATGCAAAGTGACATAAATAAAATTCAAATAGAGGTCAACACAGTTTTCGTAGACGTTGTTAAAGTCCAAACTGATGTAAATAAAGTCAGGGAAGAGATAGAAAATTCGAAAACTCTTTGTACGCGTAATATAAGTGCATTAACGACTAGGCTAGTTGATGAGTCAGTTAGAACGACAGCGTCTTTAGAAGGTTTAAAGTTTGATGTAGAGGTCATGAGAACCCATGTATTAGACCATAATAAAGTATTGAAATAGGATATTGAATTAGACATAGCAGAAATGTTAACGGAAAATGTAGCAATATGGAAAGAAGAGTGGATTAGGTCAAGTGGGGAACATGTAACCCAAATTCAGGATCGTATTGAAAGGAAACTTGCCAGTACTCAAATTGATATTAACAATGAAGTAGTACAGATTAGGAAAGATTTAAGCGTCAGGATGGATTCGCTATCCGAAAGACAAGTTGAAGATAGGACACAATTAGGTCAGGATGTGCAAACATTAAAATCTGTATTAGAGGAACAGATTCATAAAGTTGTCTCGGATGTGAATGAAACGACGAGTAAACTGCAGAATTTGAAGTTAGGAGAGGCTAATTTAATGGAGACCTACAAAGAAGAATTAATCAAGAAAGTCTTAACGGAAATCACTGACAAAGATACAGTAGGCTTGACTTGCGAAACTAGTAGGAATTATGCCAGAAGATATAACCTAGATCCAGAAGAGAGAGACGTGACTCCTGAAGAACGTATATCCAGATTCAGGGAGGAAGATGACGAGAGGAATATGGAACCTGAGTGGAACTATCGTGATAGTGGGAAAAACTACCCGGATTCATATCCGAGGAACGTAACGGTCATCAGGAATTTTGAAGATAAACCGCAGAAATTCAGTAACACGGATAGTTTGACACCTATCGAATATGTAAGGAACCTCAAAGATTATTTCATCGAAGCTCACATTCCCAGAGAGAGAGAGATGAAGATAGTGGAGAGATATTTGATTGGAGGACCCCTCGAATGGTTTCGCACATTTAGATACACATTCAGTAACTTTGACGAGTTTGCAGAGGCATTAATCAAACGATTTTGGTCCATAGAAGCGCAGAATTCGTTAAGAGCGGAGGTGTATTCAAGAAAATACTCCGGTACTCTTCCAACGCGGTACGCTGATTTCTTTACGAGTCAATTATCCCGCTTGAGATTCTTACAACCCCCATTGTCCACGGAGCAACTTATTGATGCGATTTCTCGTATGCTGCCAGTTGAGGTGAGAAGACTAATAATTTCGTCCAACATCAGGGATTTAACCAGCATGGATGAATTACTGAGGAGGTTAGACTACACAAGTCCAATGCCTAACGTGGTGCAGAAAGGTCAAAGGCAGGAGTATAAAGAAATAAATACTGTATATATGGACCAAGTCCAACAAACTGACAAGCCAGATGAGGAGAAAACTGACAATGTAGGTCCTCACAGGAATAATCAGTTCCGAAATAACAGATCGCAAGGTTACCGACCGTATCAACAGAGGAGAGGCTGGAACTATAACCGAGGAAATTACAATGGAAGAGGCAGATATTATAACAATAATGGTTATAACCGAAATTATAACAGGAATAACCAGAGCCAAAACAGAAATCAGAATCCTCAAGGTCAGGTTATGACACCCGATCAGTATCAGGAAAGAGAGAAGGAAAGCCAGCAATACCTGAAAGAATTACGGGAAAAAGAAGCAGACAACCAAAAGAAAAGGCAGGATGTTGTAATCGATCCTGGGCCTTCTACGAGCCAGCAGAACTTAGAAAATAGAAATACTGGACAGAAGAGAAATTAGAGAGGAGAGAATACATTAACCACACAACCCAGATTTATGATTAAGGAACATAGAGGAAATATCATACTAGAGTAAGCCAGTAATAATTCAATTTCGTGTTCAAGAGAGTTGAGGTACTTGTAACACTGAGTTTAAAAACAATTTGCAACTGTTTTTAAAACGTGGTGAGAGGAGAATGCCCCCGTAATTGAATTATATAGAGACCACGGTGGCTATTTTGGAAATTATAGCGAAAGTTATGGCTGTCATAGTTATGACGTGGGTAGTCATGACGTAAGCACGGATGACGCAGACGTTATGCCAGCAGGCTACTTGAGCTGAGATTCTCAGTGACGTCAGCATTTATTCGAGAAGGATCCGAGATGTACGACGCAGTCGCGAGAAACGTGGAATTCTGCTGAGGAAGAAATTATGCTATTGGAGGGGAGACTTAAACCAATGAACGATAGTCTAAAGGAAGACGGAGATTGCTGAAACTATGGTATTTTTATTACTTTTTGGAATGCAGAATTGTGGAAATCCATTTGCAGTAGAGGCATTGATCTGGAATTTTGGTGAAATTTATTTTCAGTTTTTGAATTATGAAAATCCGTCATGTATTGACGAAGTTGGAACTTCTAGCGATGACGCAGTAACACGCGATGGAAGGGATAGATACGCCCGTCATGAAGTTCATAAAAGGCCTTGCGCAGAATAGAGGAGCCTCATTCGCTCATTCTCAATTGTCAGATTTCAAATAGTCATTTCAGTGAAACGTCGAGTGAGTTTGGTAGTGAAAAAGTCGTCTTTGTAACGCGTGGCGAAGCCACTGCATGAAACGAGAGTCGAACATACAAGCAGTGCAGGTTTACTGTGAAGTAAATCTAGGTGAAGTTGAAACGACACTTATAACGCTTCTACAAGATTAGCTGTGAACAGTTAGCGGTCGCCTATAAGCTAATTCTCTTGTGCATTGCTACAGTAAGGACTGTAGAAAAGCTGAACAATTTCAAGGAAGTATTTTGGAAGTTATTGACAATATTAGACGACTGACAAAAGTGATTTTCTCGCCACAGAAGAAACACTTTTTGTATAGCCAGACTCAACGCTACGGCTGACAGGGCTAGTGAAATAGGGAGACTTCAGATTGCTTTTGTGACACAACACTGCAGTATAATGGAGCAATTTAATAAGGCAGTGTGTTCTTCTAATAATATTACCGAAGAGAACATGGAAGGCTAAAGGACTTAATGCAATTGGGACATATTTCAACGGAGTAAGATAGCGACATGGAACTTCGCTAATTGCTATTCCATACAAGCGAACATGTGGTAAATAACCATCTACACCCATGTTTCGTGATTAAAGGCTGAATACTATCAAACAGCAATAGAAATGATTTCATACTTTCTGAATATGAATATTTCTTCGGAAATTTATACAAAAACTTCATGGCGATTTTCAACTGGAACTTCAGGGATTTTTCAAGAGAGGTCAGGGTTGTCCCGACTCACAAAGAAGATTATTGCCGGAAGGATGTCGTTCGTCTTCGTGAAGCAGTTCGATTCTCCGATGGTGCTGTTTCTGGTTTCGAGGATGGAGCTCAGCTTTAACTTGGTGAAATGGATCCATCAACAGTCTTCTTTGGGGAATTTTCCTCTGGAACGTCAATCGGCAGATAAGGTAGTCGTGAACGTTTATTGTATTTGAGTTTCTTAGCAATATTTGAGCAACCATTTTTCCCATATTTTTGTCCTCATGTATTTTTGCCCGATATTCTTGTTTGAGATTCCTATTCTCAGTACACCTTGATGAGTTATGCCTTTTTCGACGTTTTATTAAGACATTGTTATGTCATGGGCATAGTTAAATGATTTTGAATCAGTTGAGACTGATATTTAGATTTTTCAGTAATTTGCTTATTTTTGTAGTCTCGATTTGACTGTAAGTTAATGATTTTTATGGCAGATTTAAATTCAGACAGCGTGTCACTTTATTAAAGTAATTCTACCCCAGTTTAATTACTTTGAACAATTTTCTGTCATCATCAAGAAGGAAGAACATTTAAATGATTTTAGAGCGTTAAAATCCAGTACGTTGTCGACGATCTTGGAAATACTAGTCGGTATTTGAATTGATTGCAACACAGACATTTATCGTCGATTATGAACGACCATTGCATCTTAGGCAATTTTGTGAAAGATGAACATTAATTATGAATTATTGAATGCATTAAATTCGTGAAACTTGTGTTAGGTTTTTTCTCATATAGAGATTTATATAATGATGTTTGCATTCCCCAGTCTAATTGGATTCTATCCGACTATTTTGCAGTTAGTCGCACTTTGTTTGATGATAGTATTTTTATACTACAATTCTTTGAAGATGTTAATCTTAAATTTTGATAGACCAGACAGGCGTATATAAGCGTATTCACTATTAAATTTGTTTGTGATTGGCAAATTTTTATTTCATTTCGATTCATGAATGAAATCCACGAAGTTTAAATGACAACAGTTTTGAAACAATTATTGATATAAGAATTTTAAGTGGAACTATGAATGTATAATCGATAGTGCAGCGGACATGTTGAAAGTCGCTGACGTATAATGCCCTTAAATAAATGAAGGAGATTCCCACTGTAATTAATAATGATAAAGAATTATTTGTGGAAGTTTTGTAAGTTCGGTGGAAGTTTTAATGCCATATAGATTAATATATGATGAATTTTGGGCTATTTTGAATGCAGTTTGTGCATTATTTGGTAAGCGAAGTATTTTCCGCTAGAGTGTATTGTCATAGTTCGTTGAAAATTAATCAAGTGAATTTACTGTTATAATTTACAAGAGTTTGAAAGAATTTGAGATAAGATTTTGAATGAAGATTACCGTCACAAATAATCAAAATTATTACAACCTTTATTAAACCAGATTGTGACATTTACATGTATAACTAACCTTCATTTGGTCGATTATATTAAACACGATTTTGAATTTACCAACCGGATAAAACATGTGGTTCAATGTATTTCTTAAATTATTAATTTAAATAATTTAAATGTTGATATTGTTAATAATAAATGTAAATATCTTTGACAATAATGTGGAACGAAAGTAATGTTAAAGGCGTGTTTAAAAATTTTTGTAATTATTTTCGACAATATTATAAACAATTTCTAATTGTTATAAATAATGTATGTGATTTTGTTATAAACATTTAAGAGTGTGTTTTATACTCTAAACTATGCTTTTTAAACATATGGAGGATAACTTAACAAGTTTAAGGAGAGTTAATATAATCCAGTGGGATGGAAGTTAAACATTTGAAAGATTTGCGTCAATATGTATGAGTTGTCTTGTAGACATTTAAAGCTTTAAAAGGAGCTGAATTCTTACGCAAGTGTGGGGAGAGGAGTGCGCCCCATTTGACAGGTGTGAGCCAGGTTAAAGAGTAGACCAGCCGGCCAGACATCTGGTTACAAGCAGGCGAGGTCGATACTCCGGCCTTGTGCCTATTAATAAAGGTGTTATGTTTATTAAAAGGAAACCAAATGCTCTATATATGTCGTACCCTGACTTCCTCATCAAATCCAAATGTGTTTGAAAATGTTACGTTATTTTGAGCTCATGGGAGCTAACAGATTGTTTGATAAATTTGCAAGTCCTTTAGGAGGACGTAGTCAGATTGACACAGGCTACTGATAGCCACGTTTATTTTGTTGAGTTGTGAAAATCATACTCTTTATTTGAAAATAAAGCTTTTGTACAGTTCAAAGTTCTTGCCGTCATTCTGGTTCATTTTTAAATGTCATGGTGAAGGTTATTGTGAGAGCATACTTTAAAGATCCTGTTGTCAACCCAATCCCCGAGATATTTATAAGAGGTAAGTAAAAGTAAGTATGAAACCCCGTCTATTTTGGTGTGTTCCACAATAATTTTTTTTTTCTTGGTAACTTCTGTGTTCAAACCTCGGTAGTATCTGTCAGTGCCATTTTCATTGATGTAGCTGTGCCGGTGCGTTTGATTATTGGCAATCCGATTGAGGGGGCGGATATCTGACAGCCTACTATCCGGGTAAACGGGGACAGTACTGTCCCCGTAAATCCGGATAGTAGGCTGTCAGATATCCGCCCCCTCAATCGGATTGCCAATAATCAAACGCACCGGCACAGCTACATCAATGAAAATGGCACTGACAGATACTACCGAGATTAGAGCACAGCAGTTAACAAGAAAATTATTGTGGAACACACCAAAATATACGGGGGTTCATACTTACCTTTACTTACCTCTTCAAATTAATCTCGAGTATGGGTTGCCAACTGGATCACTTAAAGTATGCCCACACAATAACCTCCACCATGATATTTAACATGAACCAAAACGGAAACAAGAAACTTTAAACTGTACAATAATTTATTTCACATAAAGGGAATGATTCTAACAAAATTAGACAACAAAATATACGTGGCAATCAGAAGCCATTGTCAATATAATCATGTCCTCCTGTAGGACTTGTAGACGTTACATACAAAATTTTATCTTTCACTTGCTTATAAAGAACGTAATAATAGTAATACACTTGGAATGGATGAGGGAATTGGAACGAGACATGTAGCAATTGTTTTCCTCTTTCATAAATATCACACTTTATTTATAACTGCAAGCCTGTTATGTGGTCGACCTTGGCCTCTAACATACAGTTGTCAGGCCAGCTGCGATCCACCCTACATCAAGTCGCATGCCTACGTCGTTAAATGGACCCACCTGTCCAGTCAACATTAGCATATGCTCGTAACCTCAGAGCTTAGCTCCTTTTCAAACGCTTTAAATGTCCTCAACTCAACTCAAATATTATCACGCAAATCTTTTAAATGCTCCAATCACATATTACTGGATTACTCTAATAATCCCAAAACTTGTTTAATTACATAATCCACTTGTATAATTAGCGTTCTTTAGAGTATATTAACAAAACTCTTAATGTTTATAACAAATGCTCATTAATTGTTTATAATATTGTCAAACGACAATTCAAAAATCTATACACGCCTCTATTAATTCCTTTCATATCCAAATTATTATTAAAGATAATTACATAAATTTATTTACAATATTTATATTATTTATTTTAGAAATACATTAAACCACACGTTTATCCGGTTGATAATTACTCAAATCAGGTTAATATAATCGACCAATGAAGGTTAGTTATATTTAAGCTTATATTCAGGTTTAATAAGTTTTAATAATTATTATTATTATTTGTGACGGTAACCTCCATTCAAAATCGTTATCTCAAATTATTCAAACACTCTTGTTAATTTTAACAGTAATTTCACATGATTAATTTTCAAAGGACCTGGACAATAAACTCAGTGGAAAAATACGTCGCTCAAACGCACAAAATTGCATAAAATAGGCCCAGAATTCATCATATATTTCCATATATATGGCATAAAAATCTTCCACAATCCATACACAAAACCTCCACTTATAATCTCATCAACTTCATTAATATTACTGTGGGAATCTCCTTCACTTATTCAAGGGCATTATTCATCAGCGACTTTTACATGTCCACTGAACTAACGATTATACATCCATAGTTCCACTTCAAAAATTCTTATATTCATTAATTGTTTCAAAACTGTTATTTATTTAACCTTCGTGGGTTTCATTCATGAATCGATATGAAGTAAAAATTTGCCAGTCACAAATAAATTTAATAGCAACTACGATTATACACGCCTCTCTGGTCTATCAAAATTGAGATTAATATCTCCTAAGTATCGTAGTATAAAAATACTATCTTCAAACAAAGTTCATCTAAACTGCAAAATAGTCGAATAGAATACAATTAGACTTTGGAATGCAAACATTATTGTTCCAATCTAGTATTGAGAAAAATTCCTATCAAATGTTCATTACTATAGTGTATTCAATAAATCGTAATCAAAGTTCATAGTTCATAAAATTGTCTGTAATGCAATGGTATTGACGATAAATGTCTATGTTGCAATCATGTTCCTAAAACGACTAGTATTTCCAAGATCGTCGATACAGTAATAGATTTTAACGCTCTAAAATATTTTAATTATTCTTCTTTCTTGAGGATGACAGAAAATTGGTCAAAGTAATTTACTGAAGAGAATTACTTTAATAAAATGACACACTGCCTGAATTCAAATCTGCCATAGAAAATCGTTAACTTTACAGTCAAATCGTGACTACAAAAATATGCTAATTACTGAAAGAATATATTATCAGTCTCAACTGATCCAAAATTATTTAAATATGCCAAAGACATAGCAATGTCTTAATAAATCGTAGAAAAAGGCATAACTCATCGAAGTGTACTGAGTACAGAAATATCTAGCAAGAATATGGGGCAAAATAAATATGGGACAAAAATATGGGGAAAATGGTTGCTCAGACATCGCTAAATGGCTCAAATAAAACAAGAAACGTTCACGACTACCTTATCTGTTGATTGAAGTTCTAGAGGAAAATCTTCCAAAGAAGACTGGTGATGGTTCCATTTCACCAAGAAGATGTGCTCCGACCTCGAACCTGGAACCAGCGCCCTCGGAGAATAGAACTGCTTCCTCCTCCGGAAATTGCACTGCTCCGTGTATACGATAGACATCCTTCTGGCAAAACTCTTCTTTGTGAGCCGGGTCTACCCTGGCCTCTCTTGATAGTTCCCTGAAGTTCTGGTAGAAATTCGCTATGAAGTTTATTGCAGTTATTTCCGTAGAAATATTCATAGTTGTGGAGTATGAATACGTTTCCACTGCCATTTGATATAATTCAGCGTTGGACCACGATGAATGAGTGTAGTTGGATGTTCACTACATGCTCGCTTTTGTAGAAAGACGACTAGCGAAGTTCCATGCTGTTATTTCACTCCATTTATATATGTCCCAATTGCATTAAAGTCCTTAGCCTTCCATCTCCATTTCTGTTATAATAGTTGAAAGAACTGCGATATTATATTGTTCCATGTTAGAATGCAGCGTTATATCATCAAAAGCAATATGTAGTAGCACGGTTGCACTACCAGTGTCAGCCGTAGCGTAGAATATGATATTTTAAAAGTGCCTCTCAAGTGGCGAGAATATCACTTTTGTCTGCCGACTTAAAATGCCAATATCTTTCGAATTATAATCTTGAAAATGTTCAACCTTTCTACACACTTTAATATAGTACTGCACAATCGAATTAGCTTAAAGGCATTAGTCAACTCTTGATATATTATCTTGTAGACTTGAAAATGTGTGCGTTTCAACTTCGCCTAGTTTCAAACACCGTAAAATGGAACTGCGGCACGCTCGAAGCTCGTTCGATGCGGTGGGCTATACCACACGCTAAAGACGACTTGTTTCACTTATTCACTCGAAAACGACTATATGACATCAGAAATGTATATGCGGTATGAGACACATGAGATATGAGATATGAGACACATGAGCTATGAGAGCTCCTCTCTGCTGTGCAAGACCTTTTATCAACTTCTAAAGGGGCGTATCCATCCCTTCCATAGCTTGTTTCTCCGTCATTGCTAGAAGTTCTAACTTTGGCAATACTTGACGGATTTTCAAATTTCAAAAACTCAAAAATAATTTCTTCAAAATTCCAAATCAATGCCATAACTGAAAATAGTTTTCCACAATTCTGCATTCCAAAAGTAATTAAATATGATAGTTTCAGTAATCTCCGTCTCCCTCCTAACTATCGTTCATTGGTTCGAGTCGTTTCCTCCAATCGCGTAATTTCTTCCTCAGCACAATTCCACGTTTCCCTGCGACTGCGTCGTAAATCTCAGATCTTTCTCGAACAAAATCATGACGTCACCAAGAATCTCAGCTCAAGCAGCCTACTTGCGTGAAGTCTGCGTCGTCCGTGCCTACGTCATAGATATCCACGTCACAACTATGACAGCCATAACTTAATTCATATTTGCCAATACAGCCACCGTGGTCTCAATATAATTCAATTTACGGGGGCAGTACCTCCTTCAAGGCCACGGCCGCCTCCTTCCCTCTTCCTTGCCTATCCATCCTAACCATCCCTTACCTTCCCTCATGAGGCCCCTGTTCACTTTGCAGGTGAGGCCGCCTGGGCGAAGTGCTGATCACACCTCCCCAGTTGTATCCAACCCGACCAGATGTTCCAAGCTCCAGGACACTGCCCATAGAGGCAGTAGAGGTGAGTTCCCTCGCTGAGTCCGTGGGAACCATCAACCTAGAGGGTAAATTGACTAAATAAAAAAAAATCGTCTTACTGCCGGTGTGGTAGTCATCTTGTCTTCATCATTCAATCTGTATAAATGCTAGTATTCATTTACCACTCCCTTGTCTTCATAGAAGGTATTGATATGAGTCGTTAGTCGGTGGCGAGTGTATTCTGCAAATCTCTTCTATAAACGTATTAATTTCTGTTCCGCCCCTTAAAACATCAATAACTAAGTAATACTTTCACTGCAAGATTATTTTATCTAATTGTACTCATGTCACTGCTCATGTACACATCAGTTACTCACAACGAAGGTCACAGGCTCTACAACTCAACTTACTGTACTCGTTGCAGCTATTAAAGACACAACAAACCCTTGAATCCTAGTTCAAGTGGATTTTTGTTACGAGTAACTTCAACATGTAAATGGGCTATCTGTAGCTGGTGTAGTTTTGTAAACCTATACAGTATAATTTACCGTGCTTGAAAACACACGGAACATCTAAACTGGGTCCATTTCAAGAAGATTGATACAAAATATCGCATTTCTGCTGCTCATGAATTGCTCTCGACTTAAACGCACAAGCACCATCAAGCACTACGTCACAAAAGGATTAGGTTTACGCGCCATGGCCTGTCTATCTCGTTGGCCGTGTCATGATCCAAAGGTACTTTAACACATAGCAATCAAGTCTGTAGTAGCTAGTGAACGAAAGTGCATGCTAAATTTGTCGACTTGTCGACTTGAACAAGGAAGTAATAGAAATTGTAGGTTGTTTTTGGTCTTAAAATATGAATCCTCTTTGCTTTGGACTTGGCCTATACTCATTGCCAACTTCTCTACCGTGTTTCAACCCACGTGCTCTGTTGTTCTGTTTATTTAATTTATTATAAATGGATAGTTCTTCTGAAAACTCTCTTCCCGTGGAAAGCAGAAATGTTGTGGAATTTAAATGCTTGTTTTTTCAGAAATCACGACCGAGGATTGAAACGACATCTCGATTCATGCTTTCTAGCACGCAATAAGGGCCTCGTCTCAAGTTTTCAACTTGCCGCTGCCCTTCTTCTCTTCCTCCTGAACTCAATTCGCTTAATCAGCCTAACACAGACCATAATTAAGGCTCGGTTAAAAAGAGTTATGGCAGGTGTATCCATGATGGTATCCAAAGCAATCCAAAGAATTGTATCGTTATTTTAAAACAGCTCATATCTTAAACTAGCAGTAGTGCCCGGCTTCGCCCAGTGGATTTATTTGTTTTATGGATGATAATGAATACTACTACAGAACTGGCACATGATACTGAAACTAACAGAAAACAATATTTTAAAAATATATCTTTTTGTGGTGGTGGTTGTGGTTGTAGTGGGGGTGATAAGTATTACAGTGTAATGGACGTAACATTCAGGTCATTTTCCCATAATGATAATTATGAATAGGGAAACAGCTAATTACTAACTACAGCACTGACACGTGTAATTTACAAACAAATTTACAAACAAATTTACAAAAAAAATATAGAAAGAGCAGTAAGTGAAATAAAAGACACTGCCTAGGGCCTATATCTGATTGGCTGTTAGAAATGTAGAGACCAATAGTGTCGTCGTTTGTCGCATAGCGCCGTAGGAAAATAATCAGAACTCTTTGGAAAACCGGCTGACCCGAGCTACTGAAGTAGCAATAGTATACCTTATCGCCACAAAGCACTTAACGATAAGTTTCGGAATAAATTAAGGTAAATTTGAAAGCACCAAAGCTTATTGCAGCTGATAACCTCAATGTATTGAACCAACACCATTGCACTTATACAGAGGCATAATATTTCATGATGATAACTGTTTAAAGGGGCCTAAGAAATCTTTTTGCACTAAATACCCCCCGTGACTGCAATTTATAAACAGCGCAAGATGCAACTATTTTCGCAATTCTGCACCAGAACACTGGTAGGGGAGACGTGAAGCAGCCCGAACTGCCCGTCAACAACAGACTTATTAAAATACTCTTACAATTACACTACTGCGGACATGAATGGTTCTAGGGCCTTAATACGTGGTTTTCAAGTTCATTTTGTCTGTTATTCTAAATGTAGAGAATGGGGAGCATTGTCCAAAATAGCAAGTGGACAGTGTTACCAGCAGGGTTTCAAAGTGTATGTAAAATTTGGTGCAATTAGGAGAAACGGTGTAGATTTGTGAAGAAGGGCCTAAATGCAGGGAATGGAGTGGTCTGTCCAAAATTTAAAGTGAACAGTGTCACCCGCAGGGTTCCAAAGGGTAAGTATACAAAATGTGGTTCAGATCGGTGAAACGGTGTAGATTTGTGCCGAAGGACCTAAATGCAGGGAATGGAGTGGTCTGTCCGAAATTTCTAGCAGACAGTGTTATTCGTCGGGTTCCAAAGGATAAATATGTAAAATTTGGTTCAGATCGGTGAAACGAAGTATATTTGTGCCAAAGGGCCTAAACACAGAGAATGGTGTGGTCTGTCCAAAATTTCATGCAGACAGTGTTACTCGTAGGATTCCAAAGGGTAAGTATACAACTTTTGGTTCAGATTGGTGAAAGGTTGTAGATTTTTGCCAAAGGGCCTAAATGCAGGGAATGGACTGGTCTGTCAGACATGGCATGTAGGCAGTGTTACTCACAGGGTTCCAAAGGGTAAGTATACAAATTTTGGTTCTGATCGGTGAAACGGTGTAGATTTGTGCCAAAGGGCCTAAATGCAAGGAATAGAGTGGTCTGTCCGAAATTTCATGTAAACAGTGTTACTCGCAGGATTCCAAAGGGTAAGTATACAAATTTTGGTTCAGATCGGGGAAAAGGTGTAGATTTGAACCAAAGGGCCTAAATGCAGGGAATGGACTGGTCTGTCATAAATTTCACTTAGACAGTGTTACCATCAGGGTTCCAAATGGTAAGTATACAAATTTTGGTTCAGATAGGTGAAACGGTGTACGTATCACTAACCATAACGCCAGCGCATGGGGATAGAGCTGTTCGGGAGCACTTGTTCTACCGACTTACTGAACAAAAATCAATCTTGAGGGTTACCTGAGAGGTGTAGCCTAATGCTACATAGCCTAAACTATTCCTCTTGAATCAGGCTATCATATATAAAAAAAGAATTTTTCGAATCCGACTGGTAGTTCCAGAGATTAGCGCGTTTAAACACACACACACACAAACTCTTCAGGTTTATTATAAGTTATTATTAGTATATTAGTATTAGTATAGATTTGAACCTTCGATCGAGATTTGAACACTCCGCACTCGTCATGAAAGTGCCAAGCGCTTACAAGGAGTAGCAGACCACCGCCATCTGGAGTGTTGGTTTGGTACCATCATTTAAGTCCAGTCCGTTTCAGAACACAAGTCTATGAAGGTGGCTGTGATCAAGCACTCATGTCCCAAAGCTCCGTAGTGCGCAGTACCTAGTGAGTTGTTGCTAGCAGCTAGCTGACAAATTGAGCTATGGCCTTTGGGACACAGCCTAATATTTAAGTGCTCGCGTTGGCGAGGCCTGCCCCAAGTCAATCAACAACAACACTGCTCTGTGACGGGAGCAGCACATGACGCGGTATTACTTCCTTGAAAGGGTCGTGGTACAATGAGGCACGTGCTCACATCTGCAGGCACTTGTCGCTGACGTCAGCTATCGAATGCGTTGCAGGGATTACGTCAGGAGCTGTCGTTCAGGCATATCGTGGTTTCACACAACTGTGGTGTATTCGAAAGTGACATGCTTCAGCAATATCCATTTATTAATGTGTCGATTCAACCAAGTCTTGTTGTTGTTCTTTCGAAATCATCATCATTATAGCCCCATGTATTTGGGTGTTCATGTTCATGTGATGGCTGTACTGCTCGGGTCCAAGCTCTGTGAACTTGCGGGGTGAGGGGAAGGGGCAGTCGGGAAGAGAATGGCCTGTCAACAGCCCGCCGTGTTATCTGGTATTCCTGTCTATTCTAATAGAGCTAACATAGGGCTGTTGCTCTAACCACTGTGGTGTTGCGAATGAGTGAGTGAGGCACCGACTAATGTAGTTGGTTCTGTTACTACGCACGTACCGGGGAACCTCGTCACCATCACTTCTCATAGTCCGCGATCCGCATTCCTCTCAGGTTCACGTAGCTTAGATCCGAACTAGTGTGTGTAATTGTAAATTCAGGATAGGATTAGTGAGGAGGCGGCCGTGGCCGTAAGTTAGGAACAATTCCAGCATTTTCCTCGAGTAGAAATGGGGGTAAACCATGGGAAACCATCATAATGTTATCGGTTATACGTCCCTATTAACAACTGAGGCTTCTAGAGACGCCGGGGTGCCAGAATTTTGCCCCGATGAGAATCCTTAACTTGCCAGAACATCTAATGACACAGCTCCCTCGCATTTGCGCACCCTCAAATGTCAACTGGCTGCAATAGGATTCAATCCTGCAATCTTGGATACAGCGGGCGAGAACGTTTTTGCTGAGCCACGCAGCCACCCACCTTGGAAAACCACGTCCAGGATGGCTGAGCTGGGAATCCAACCCTCCTCTTCTCAGTGTACCCCGTTCCAGCCCTCACACCAGTATTAAATTTCTTGGTAAAGCCGGAAAGCGAACCCGGACCTCCATGGCGACAGTCAATAATGCTGAGAGGTGGACTATCCATTTATTAATGTGTCGATTCCAACACGATTTCAGCACAGTTTGTGGGTGTTTGTAATTTTACGTGTAATCCCAGCCACAGGACACCTCGAAATTCCAACATGCATTAGCCGGGAACCAAGCCCGGTCCCCCTTATTGGGGAAAACGGGCAAGTAGCTTAATCACTGGGCCATCACACATCGCACATCGTAACGGTGCGCGTTAATTCACTCACCACGACCGCGATGGGGAACCACAGAAAGTCCCAAGACCGGAGGTTCGAATCCCGACGCTGACAACGTCTATCTTGTGTGCGGTTTTCGTTTTATTTTTTTTCACAGTCTCACCAGGTAAATGCCGGATAGTTAGTACCTGGAGAACCTACTCCATTCCCCCACCCTAATGATTACAATTGCACACACTACTCCAGTAACCACAGCAACACAGATTTTCTGACAAATTAAACACATAGCCTACCCATGAACAAGAGACTGATGACCGAGCTGTCCCAAGACTCCAAAAACAATTAACAACAAATAACAATCAACCTCCGCAATGATACCTTCCAAGAAACAAATTCCCATTCGCATTGATACATAGGCCCTACGAGTCGTCATTATTAATTCAGTTTAGAGGTTAGGGGCATCCTGGTCACCAGCCCCGTGTACTTGGGTGTTTGTTAGATTTGTCTGATACCCTGTGTTTTGTAGTATCTCTAGTAGTGCGTCTGATTGTTATTATTAGGGTCCAGGGTCGAGTTACCAGCCCGACATTTTTCTGGTGGGAGTGGGGAAAATTCCGGGGAATAACTTGAAACTGAGTTGTATCGTAAAGAATAGTATACGACATTTGACACAAAAGTAGTCGGCTGCCACTTTCTTTAAATAAATTGAATGTTCCCCCTCGAACGTAATAGCCTGGGATGCGACAGCGCAGTCTCTAGGAAAGTGTAATTGGAACTCCCTGCCCAATCTAATTAGATACACTCGTGTTGACCGACTGAAAAGCTACTACTGGAACACACCCACCGACTGTTTTAGAAATGTACTTGCTGAAGTACCCGTGCTTCGCTACGGGTCATAAATAAATTAAAATGTGAAGGTGACAGTTAAAACAGGGGATAGGCGAGGTGTTTCGCGGAGGGAGAGTAAGGATGGAACATTTTGTCCAACTACACCGCTCGGCGTTGACCGTGTTTTATAGCACAAATTCATGTTTTACTCCCTAACCGTTGGAGATACACGAAAATTGATAAGGACCTTTCGGATAGAAAATTAAATTTTAAACTTCATATATGCCATCAAAAGTTTGCTATTTCTTAGCGTTTTCTATTTATTTGAAATGGAAATATGAAAGTGTGAAACCAAAGGGTGTAGTGACGTCACGAAATTCGTCACCATCTTTAAATAGTGCAAAGTATCGACATCAAAAGTAGCCTATATATTAACCAGGTAAATCAGCTACTTCCATGTAAAACTTAATGTAAATCGGACCAGTGGTTCTTGCGTAATTGAGTAATACACAGACACACACTATCTCATTTTTATATATATTTTTATGTGTTAGTATAGATTAACATGTTTTCAAACTTATATTTGCTCAAAACATGGTAGACTACATCCCAGATAAGCCGCTTATACATCCTGTCTTCTATTCCTTCAGAGATGCTCGTTCTGATATCCATTACTACAGTGAGGACCATCCCTATAGAAGGGGCTTTCCAATAGCCGTGTCGTGGACACGTTGCAATGACTCCCCGTCACCTTTATAGCATGTACCGATTACAACAGCGTGCTGTGAAGCCCTGGATGGTGTCATAGCATTTATTACATACGCAGCTAGATATCTTAGTTGTGATAATTAAGACTTGCTGTGAAGTACTTTAGCCTACCTCGTATCATGTGAAAATGGCTAGGAATAGAACAAAACATCCAATTTTCCTAGTGGAAACTTACCTTCGCAAGAAGAATTTTGCTGTAAATTTGTACCGCAAGTTCCAGTGACGTGCGATTTTTACCTGTAGAGGAACTTCAAACAAAAGGTATACAGAAACAATCCACTTACTCTGGAGGCTCGTGAGAACGAAATAACTGCGGTGATACGAAATATCAGTGTTGATAAATTACAGCGAGTGTACCAAAACTTCCTACGTTCGTGCAACGTGTGTTTAGAAATCGAAGGAAATCAGAAGGACTCTGAAATTCATTCAAGTAATTATTAAATACAGTACAACCCCTGTAATCCGTCACTTTTGGGACCGAGGATATGGTCGTAACGCAAAAAAAAAAGTACAGAAAAATATGTTTTTTCATTAAAATAAAAAGTCTCTGAACTCAAGATATCGGGGTTCCCTTCGTTCTTTCTTGGTAGAACCACATCCACAATGCGTTGTAAAGCAGTTCTAGTTAAGGAATTTTCAATATTTTGCGATTCTTAAGAGCGTTCTTACCATCTATCGACACTGTACATGATCCAATGTCTTTCCGATTTCTTCTCCAATATTTTATTGTCGTAACGCCTACATTGAGTTCCTTGGCAATATTTTGGAGTGATTTCCCTTTGTCCAGTCTTCGTAGCACTGCTAATGTTTCATTTATTTACGTTTCACTTCTGACATGTTGAAAAAACACACAATGTACCGTACAGTACTGTAACGAACACAGAAGAACGATGTCGTAAAACCAACGGACAGTAAGCACTAAAAACTTCACAGTGCAGTACTGCTCGGGTCCAAGCTCTGTGAACTTGCGGGGTGAGAGGAAGGGGCCGCTCGCCGTGATATGTGGTATTCTTTTCTATGCCAATACTGCTAACATACGGCCGTTGCTCAAACCACTGTGGTGTTGCGAATGAGCGAGTGAGTCACCGACCAATGTATTTGGTTCTGTTACTACGCATGGACCGAGAAACCTCATTAATCGTCACCATCACTTCTCATAGAAATGATACGAGAGATGACGGAGCACTAAAACGGACAAGCGATAACAAGTACCTGTAAACAATAATGGCGCGACGGGTAGTGAGTCACCGCTGCGAGTCTGGGCAAGTTCCGCTCGAGCACGGTCGGATCAACCGCAGGGGCAGACGAGAGGGGTTCTACTGTACGTTTTTTTTTTTTAGCGTACCGGTATGGCTTTTATTGCCGGGAGTGTCCGAGGACATGCTCGACTCGCCAGAGTTTGTAGCTGCTTCTATGTGGACACCCATGGGGTGAGTCACAAGTACCGTCGCGTGTGGCGTGTTGTCTGGGTAGGAAAGTGGGAATGTAAGGACGAGGAATTGGAAGCTAGTGGCTGTGGCCTATAGTTGGGGACTAACCCCGGCAATTGCCTGGAAGGAAGATGGGAAACCACAGAAGACCATCTTCAAGGTTGCTGGTGGGGGGATTCGAACCACCTCGCCTCCCGGATGTGAGCGACTGCCTACAGCCACGCCGTAAGAACCACGGCTAACTCAGCCAGTTACTGTCCGTTAAAAAAGTGTAAATGTGTTAAACTAATTGGGCGCTACGCTGCTGCTTGCGCCAGTGCCTTGTTCGACACGCGGTTTAGTCACAGTGCCCCGACCACCAGGCGAGTCTCGGCTCTATAGGGAGGGTCCTGCACAGCCTGGCGTTAACGTGCTGAGCTACACCGGTGGGTAATGTTAGCAGCCCCGCTGTCGCCTGAGAGTAGTTAGCATGCGATCGAGTGGACTGTAACATGAGTAACAGAGCCCAGTCACGTCCCGGTGACTCACAAGCTCGCACTACATTTGGTCGTCAAGATACTCGATTATGAGTCGACGGGAATTCAAGTGAGAGCAAGTTCGTGCGTGACCTGATGAACATGTAGAACCTGTGGATATCATCACTGCCCTATTGTAGGATAGGCCCTATTTTTAAAATATTATCTGCTTTCCTTTAGGGACGAGGGACAATGCAGTTTCCATCTCATGTGTTTAATTGTCAGTGATATTATTTGTCTGTATACATTATCCTGGTCCAACTCGTGAGGAAAATTCCCATGGAGCGCCTTCTGTTTCAATTCACGATCTTGTATTCATTGCTATTCATCGTCTTTATTCACCAGGGGCTCACAACTTGTGGGACGTGGGTTGGCGACCACGGGACCCCAGCTGAGTCCGGTATTGATCCCACTTACTTGTGCCGGGCTCCTTTCAGTTATCTTTCCTGTTGGCCTTCCTTGGTCAACACTTGTTCTCTTCCGAGCCCGACGGTATTAGGGTATCCGAGACCTAGGGCGTCTTTCACTTTCCCGCCTTAGTTGGCCCTTCTCTCATCTTTTCTGATCCCTCATTCTTCGAGGGGGTCAGATCTCTTGATTTTCTTTTCCTGATATCTCCTGCCTTCTGCTGAAGGCCGTAAAGGAGGTAGGGTGTGTGTAGCCCTACCACTTCTGGTACACCCTGGATAGTGCTACACCCTCAAGGGCTCACGGCTGGTGAGCTTGGGATTTGGTGACCCCGAGGGCTTCCTGAGCTGGACCAAGTCCCCCCCCCCCCTTTTTTTCCATTGCCTTTGGGGCGGACCCTCTCCTCTTTCCCTTTCGTCTCTGCTATTCTTGGCTTTCCTTCCTTCCAAGCCCCTCAAATGATTTAACAACAATACTGTAACTTGTACGTTCCTGAGAATGATCTAGATGCTTCCACTTAGCAGTTAGTATCTCATCTATTCCTCTTATCCCAAATCGTTGTAAACTGAATCAAAACATGTCCCCAAAGTATATCCCCATTTCTCTTACATAAAACACAAAGAGAATGTTGCACCCGTTGCCAGACGTGTGGAAGACGCAGGTTATCAACACCAGTGTCATATTTAAATATGCGTTTAGTAGTGCGCTATTATAAAACAAATTTCGGCCGTTTGCTGATGAATATATTTTTGTCAGAACGCAAAAGTACCAATTTTCGACCATATTCGCACTTGCCTAATTTTCTTCAAAACTACATTACCGACAAATGAGGATGAGTGATGAATCGTTTTTCAATTGGTGTACACGAGTGTTCCCAATTAGATTGGATGGAGAATTACAAGGAAAAAGGAAAGAAGCTTGTAGTTTAACGTGACCGTTAATCTCGCGATCATAAGCCACGGGACCTCCGTTTTACGTGGAATCCGAACCACAGGACATGGCATTTCACATCGAAAATCTCACATGCATTGACCGGGAATCGAACCCGGTCCGCCTTGGTGAGAGGCATACAGCTTGACCGCTGCGCCACTACGCCTCAGGAGAATTACAATTAATACTCTCCTAGTGACTGAAATGAAAATCCACAGCCTGCTTCCAGTCTCCGACCTGGTCAGGAATGGAATGAATGAAGCCCCCATCTAGCGGCGAGGATATGAACTGTGCCGGTTGCCGAGGCCTGACGCACTCCTCTGGGGCAATGATTAAATGAACGACAGATGAAATGAAATTATAGTGGAGAGTGTTGCTGGAATGAAATGATGACAGGGAAAACCGGAGTACCCGGAGAAAAACCTGTCTGCCTCCGTTTTGTCCAGCACAGATCTCACATGGAGTGACCGGGATTTGAACCACGGACCCAGCGGTGAGAGGCCGGCGTGCTGCCGCCTAAGCCCGGAGGCTTAATCTCCTAGTGACTGAAATATATTACATAATTATACACTTAGTAAGACACCTCTCACAAAATGGGGGCTAAATTGGATGACTAGTTTCGTTCGTCAAGTGAACATCATCAGATCCTGCTCACTTGGTATTAATTTAGGTACAGTATGTTGGTTCGTTCCTCAGTTTGGGGGCTTCGACAACGCGGTCATGTAGCCCCGTGTACTTTGTGTGTGTGTGTAGAATCTGTCTGATAACCGGTGTTAATTGTGATGGCTCTATTGGTGTGTGTACCTGTGATTCAGAG